>JBBPBX010020513.1:6326-25255 GCA_038048925.1 Garcialebias charrua | reverse complement strand
ATGTTTACTATTATGTTTATGAAACAAGAAAAAATAGAAATGGTGAAAAGAAAAGACAGATTTGTTTGCTTTATTGTAATCTCTGCTTTAATAAATCTGACATCGTTTATTGTAAATCAGATTTATTGCTTCTGTTTGTTGAAAAATACTTAAGATATTTAAAAAATAATCGCGTTTTAAATCGCAATTGCAATTTATAGGAAAAAAATTGCAATTACCGTAGATTATTTTCCAAAATCGTTCAGCCCTAGTTTTAGCTTCTAGTTATCATTTTGCTACCTTTAGCAAACGCTTTACTACTTTTACCTTTGTGCTACCATTTAGCTCCTTCCAGATTTCACAATTCATTTTCAGCTTCTTTAGCAAATCTCTGCAGTCATTTAGCGTGCACGCCGTCTATCTGCAGAAAATGCTGCTTCTTCGGCTCTACCTGTATGGCCGAGGTGTTGACATCAAACTTCTTAAAGATGGCGAACGCCTCTTCAAAGAGCTCGTTGCTGATAGCGATGTTTGCGATATCCGGAGCATCGTAGTTATCCAGCCTGTTTATGTACTCCATCACGCGGGTGCGGTCGGCTTTGATCGCCGTCAAAATGAGCAGATTCTGGAGGTTTCTGAAGAAAATAGAGAGGCTGCTTTAACAGATGCCAAACATTGGAATTAAATAATGGTAATAAAGGAGAAGCGGTTAAATACCGATGTTCGCTGAAGACTGAGTTATCAAGCACGATTTTCTCCAGCAGCTCAATCAGCTCATTGGGCAGATCTGCAGTCATGAAGGCCTTGACGGTGACGGACACCTCCTCTGGGTCCTGGGTCTCTGACAGAGCCGTCTGCACCACCTGAGGGGACACGGAGGACCAAAGTGGACAAATGCTCGGATCTGTGGTCACTTCAGAAGCAGCGCTGGAGGCGTCCAAACCTGGTCGATGAGTTGTCTTTTGTAAGGATTGTCTTCTTCTAAAACTTTTGCCCAAAGCTCAGGATCTTTTCTTCGCACCAGATATCGAGCCTCACTCTTAAATAACGAGTTCTCGTTGCACACCTGAGGAAAAACACAAAGAAGTTTAAAAACGACCGGATACTCGAGCGTTGGGAGGAATGCAGAGAAAAACACACTTTGATGAGCTCCAGGTCACACTGTCCTCTCTCATAAGCCACACAGGCCAGGTGGGGGTCCCTCTTCTCACAGTACCGGCCGACCACGGCGCTGACATAGAACGGGTTCTCCTTCAGGAAGCGCTCCGGTGTGTTGTTGCTGTCGATGTAGATCTTCGCCAGGGCGTTGTGTGTAGCTGGCTCCTCACATCCTTCATGGACACGCGACTCCAGCCATGGCAACAAAAGTTTTAACCTGATGTGGTTTAAATAAGAAACAACATAATCTCATACTAGATATAATCTATTCAAGCGTCTCTGAGTCAAAAAGCACATTTCATTATTATGAACATCGCACAAACAAAAAACAAAGCTTTGTAAAATGGTGGTTTACCTTCTGTTCTAGATTGTTTAGATTTTTGTACCTGGATTATTGAGCAGGCATCAGGATATTTACCTTTAGTTGGTGATTTTATTTAGGATTCCAATTTATTTCAGTTAATCAAAGGTGTGATCCTTTGCTCGAAATATTTTTAACTCAATTGATTCGCTAGGGTTTGTTCATTGTGACGTGGTGTTTTTCACACACAAAAAAAAAAAAAAAAAACTTAAAACTCCTCTGCCCAGGCTTTTCCTGTAGTGCAATGATCCACTGCAACACTAGATGGTACTGTTGGGCATTTAGCAATTGTTCATGTTTAGACTTTATCTTTGTAAAAAAAAAATTAATGCTGATGAGTTATTGCATCACTGATGTATCAATAAAAACATTGGCCCTCATTCACGAACCGTTCGTACGCACAGATTTGTTCTTAAACTGTGCGTACGAGTGATTTAGGATCATTTGTGGCATTCAACAATGTTTTCGTATCCTAGGATTTTTTTCAGATACGAACAAAATTTACGAGTGGTCCGGAGCTGTCGTATATTTTAGGAGCAGTCGGTCCGCTGTTATCCAGATGGATTTCCCTAACTAATAACTTCATATTTCGTTATTTAGAAAATATTTTGGGTTTAAAAAAATCACGCACCATAATTATTCTTGACAATAGGTTATTCTGTTTGAATTAGAATTATAATTTTAAGTTTAATTTGTCTGGTGTGTCGCGCAGGCTTCAGTGAGTCGTGCGCTCCCCTTGGTCATCAAAGCCGCTCCTCATATTAACACCCAGGTACATAAAATCCCCATACACCGCCGCAGAACAAGTACAAATTAAGACTGATCTTGTGCCAAACACCATCGGAGCAATTGATTATTATATCTGATTCGAAATATAACCTGCAGAATGTGGTTGCGCGCTGACCAGGAGGTGCGCGCATGACCCATTTGTGCTGCAAAACATGTTGGCACGCGTCTTGCAGTGTGGCATTTATTGTCCATCCATCTCGCAGACTATTCCTTGACCACCTCCTGTCCGTGCTGCGGCGAGACGTTTGTTTGAAGCCATTTTCAGATCAAACCATTTATTCTTGATTTCTGATACTGTACAAAAACATATGCACTACAATATTAATATGATGTTAACTGTAGTTTCGAGACATTTTAAAATGCTTCTGTTCAAAAACACATCCGACACTTGCGGGGGGGTGGGGGGTAGCGGTGCGCCACGGCTCTTCTGAATAAGTGAAACTATAATGTAACACAGTACACTAAAATTAAAGATATTTGACCATCCGACACTTGCGGGGGGGTAGCCACAGCGACTGAGAGCAGATCTCCGAACGCGTGAAGTTCCTCCTTTTACTTCTTGAGTTTGAATGAATGGACACTTCCTGCTGTCAGAAGGCAGGAAACGTGGCCTTATATGGTGTTTTGAGGGGTGGGAATTATGTAAATGACCTCTCCGCGTGCACGCGCAGCTGTTTAGAACAGGTGGGATTCATCATATTTACGCAACCCATTTACACACGTTTCCTCAGGATAGAAGACTTTGTTGAATCTGACGTGGCATGTTCGTACGAACGCTTCGTACGAACAAAAGTAGGAGAAATTTAGGATAAAAATACGAACATTTTCATGAATGAGGGCCATTGTGAGGAAACATTTTTTAGAGAATCTCAACACTAGAAGATATTAGCTGCAGGAATGTAAAACTACACAACATTTACATGGATTTGTTTGTTTTTAAAAACTTTGTGTCCGAATTTGGTTATTTACGAAGATGAGACGGTTCTATTCATTTCAGAAAAAGTAATTAATTCACAAAGAGTCACTGGAGACAATAGATTTTTATGTTGAGTTTTCAGGTTTTGAAACTGTGGTTTGGAAAGCTTCATTAAAAATCATTTATTAAAGTTTTAAAATGACCTGCAGGATATTGTGTGAATTCAGCACACCTGACATCTGTGGTGTCTGACGCTGGACCCTACGTATTAGTAGGATTGTATTTGTCTACGCTCACACCACAGATGATTCATGAACTGGAATTTAGTGGGCTTGAAGAATGCTTTGGTTGCTTTCTTGCGTTAATGTTCTTGAGCATCCACCTGTCCATCGCGTTGCAAAAGGCAACAGGTCCAGGAGGTAAACCCAGACATCCGTCTCCCCAGTGAACTCCCAGCTCCTCCTGGGGATTCAATGGCATTCCCAGGTCAGAGAGGATACACAATCCCTCCAGCGAGTTCTGGATCTGCTCCGGGGTCTTTCCCAATAGGACAATGTAGAAAGCCTCCAGAGGAAGGCGCTCAGGAGGCATCTTCATCAGATGCCTGAACCAGGTTTTACTAAAGTGGAGGCTCTAGGGGAGGATTTGCTGTTGCCACAAGAAAATGTGTGAAGCTCAGACGTTTAGTTGGAAGGTTCTGCTCAAATCTAGTACTAGCAGAAAAGTAAAGCTTGAGATTTCACAGCAGAATATCAAACTAGTTAAGCAATAAAGCTTGTTTTGATTCTGTGGAGTGGATGCAGAAGATATCAGGTTCCTCTGATGCACAGACACACACTTTAAGTCTTAAAGGATGCAGCTCTGCAAGGAGAACAACTGATAGATCCATATACATGTATATCACCTTACCTGTTCCTTTTCTCCACCTCCTCCACCAGCTCATCAGTAGAAAACTGCCCTCTGACCACCATGATCAAGTTCTTGATGACATCCTCAGAACAATCCACGTCCAACAAACCACCTATCACCACAGGCAGTCGACTAGGGTTCACCTGGGAAAATGTAAAATAAAAGAAATCGCTCTATTAAGGCGGACACTTAGAAAAACATTGTGGATAAAGAATATGGATGGCAGCCTTGATTTTACTTTCTGGACGTAGATTTCTATGTATTTCTGCAGACTGTTGCGGTAAAGGTAGAGCACCAGGTCGTGCACAAAGTCAAAGCGATCGCAGACAATGATAAGCGGAAGCTGGTCCGTCAGCTTGGCCTCCTGTAGAAAGAAATCCGTTTGTGAATAACTGTGTGTATGAAATGATTTTAGACAATAAAAACCATTAAAGTTATTTTACCTTGAGGAAATTTTTAACCCTGTCTGGGTCATAGCAGTTGCTCTCTCTGCAGATTCTCTCCACTTCTTTAATCTGACCAGTTTTACAAGCAGCCTGGATGTATTTAAAGTGAACGTCGGGCTCCTGGCTGAAATTCACAATCGACCCGAGGAAGTAAAATAAACCTTCAGTAGAGGGAGAAGGGAACAAAACAGTTAGCTGCACCCCTCGTCACCAAAAACCACCAAAAACAGGGAGAAAAGAGTGGTCATTTCATCTGAACCTACCTTCATAACTTTTAAAAGACTCAAAGAGCTCCACTAACGCATCAGTTCCCAGCTGCTCGTGATACTTTGATGCTACCTGGACACACAGCTGCAGGTTCTGCCTGATGTTAGCTGCTAGCATGGCCCTTAAACACTCCACAGAGTCCTCGACTGACAACGAGCCAAAAAAGTTTACCAGCCACTGCAGGAAAAATACGAAAAACAGAGGGGTGATTAAAAAAAAAAAGCTGTGGGTTCAAGAGCCATTTTCATACATCATCGCGACAATAAAACGCATTCTCTCCCAAAGGAGCCACATTCACAAGCATGACTGCCCTTCTAAAGGCCTACCTCAGGGTTGAGCAGATGCGTGTGCACCACAGCTCGCTTGATATCATACAGGTCGGTGTAGTGTTCAAGGGCTCGCTGCAGCAGTCCTGCTTTCTCACACAGCTGAGCGACGTGGGCTCGGTCATAGTGTGTAAACATCTGGTTCCCCAGAATGGCATCTGCTACCTAAGAATGTGCATGCACACATGAACACACAAATCATATTTAGTGCCTTTTCTGCATCCAGGTGATGACAGTCAGACGTTTGCACCAAGCCAGAGAGCAGAGACGAAGAATGAGTCAAATGGAAGCTTCGAGTTGTTTACAGTGTCTAACTTTTTAATTATTGTGTGAACGCTAATTCAGCATTCACGTTATTGTTTTCTTGTTATTTACTTTTTCTGTAGGTTAACTACTTCCACAAACTTTGTGCCATTTTAGCCACTCCCATCACAACTTCCATCTCGTTCAGATGGGTGCTTGCAACAGAAAGTGAAGTTGTCCACCTTCATTTCTTTAAGGGGTTTCACACATCTGATAATGTCGATTAAAAAAATCAAAGCAGATATGTTCTTGTTTTTGGTATTTCACGCTGTTTTACAGCACCCTGATTTATTGTTTTGGACACTACTAGTATTTTAACTGCATTTTTACTGTAGTTTATTGTTGTCTGTACTTAATATGTTGTCTGGAACAGGTTCCTCTTGTAAATGAGTCCCTGTGGCTCCATGAGACAAGTCTGTATAATCTTAGTTGATATTATTATTGATTTTACTTGATTTTATCACTTGTTTTATTTACTTATTTATTTTTTAAGCAGGCCTACTCGGCCTCCACATGATTCTGTCTTTAATCTTAGTTGATATTATTATTGATTTTACTTGATTTTATCACTTGTTTTATTTGTTGTAGCACTTTGAGATTTTTATCAATGAAAAGTGCAGTATAAATTGAATTCATTATTATTACTTATTATTATTATTAAATGTTGAATGAAAAAAAAAAAAAGACTTTTGGGTTTTGTAACCAATTTGTAAAAAAAAATTGTCCTATAGAACCAAGATGTTTTCAATTCCTTGAAAAACATTGTTCTTTTTGAAAATTGCCACAGAATACTTGCTCTATTTTAGTCATTTTTGTTACCTTTACTACTTTTAGCTATTCTTTTGCAAATTTTACCTACATTTCGCTATTTTTAGCTAATGTTTTTGCCACATTTGGTTAGCTTTTTACAAATTTGCTTTTGCTTTTACAATTTAGCTAGGGTTTTAATACTAGCTAGTGTGTCATTACATTGCGTTTTAGCTCGTTTCTGATTCTTTTAGCTTTAAAAGTTTTGTTTACTGTATATTTGCTGTTGCAAAACTTAGCACTCGTTACTTTAATTATTTAACTGCTTTCCTTTCTATTCATTTAGTTTGTGTTTTTAGCAGTTTTACTAAGTTCAGGCACCCGAGTTGTTGTTTGTGTATAAAACCAGATCCGATTTTGTTCAAATAGATTATTTCACACCAGAAACGTTTTTGGTAACTAGCCTTTCTGGCTTTGGAAATTGAACCATTAGGTTTACCCTGCCGAGTCTGTCTCTGCTCTGCTATAAGTTATCCTTCAAACACGTACCTACGCTGGATCTTCTACCCTTGGTGCAAAATTATTGTTGGCTGCTGACAACGGTGTGCAAATAGCATTAAATTTATCAACTGCAAAGTTATTTTTGCGATTAGGAGAGAAATACAAGTCTGAGAGTTCACCTGGGGTGCGTGTATCAGGTTCATCTCAAGCAGGCGTGTCTGCAGGTGACCTTCAGCTGGACGGTTGTTCTTTAAAGCATCCAACAGGAAGGAGGTGCACTGCTGAATCAGGCTGCCCTCCATAAAAACATCCACAATCTACCAAAGAGCGAAACACAACAGCAAGAAGTTAAAAGAAATCAAAACTAGTTAAGGAAGTTACAAGTTTTAATTGTGCCAACATCTGTCACACGGGATTAGAGTTGGCACACAGTTAACAAAATGCAGATTATCAAATACCAGACAGATGTTTCTGCTTTTCCTATTTTCTGCTGAATCTCCACTGTTCATCCACCTCTATTAGAAACTGAGTGGAGCAGATGTGGCTTTAAAAGAAGGGAGGGGGTAACTGACTCAGTGAATTCCTGACATTACTGGCACATCTGGAACAACACAGATGAAGGCTCCCACACTGGGCCCTTTGTGTATTCCCGTACATATGAACAGGTGAACACACTGATGTATTTTTATTTTTTTATTTTTTAAGGCAGATGCAGGAGTAAGGTTGTGCAGATGTGTGGGTTACCTGGTTGATGTTGGCCAGTGGTTCCTCATCCTGGACTAACATCTGGGCAAACTGAAGCCCCTGTTCTGGATTGACCCGCATCACATTCCTCAACAGAAACACCCAGTCTGGGGTGTAGCCCACCTGCAAAAGTGTAAAAGGGGTCAAAATAAATAAATAAATAAACATTACAATTACAAAAAATTAATTTTGCTTGCAGTCTTCAAAGTATATTCACATTTAAAACATCAAAAATAAAAACAGGATATTTAAAAATGTAAAACACATTACGCCACAGATGAGGTTTTCTAAAATATATAATGGATTATAGGAATTTAAAAATGTGACTGAGGTCCCTCTCTTTACCTTTTTTGCATACAACACAATCTTCTGGAACTGCCCGGTTTCTGCAAAGCACTGAATGACTTTGTTAGGGACATTAGCTCTGAGATAAACACTCAGAGCAAGTGTTGGGTCAGTAGCTTTCACCAAGTCCCCCAGCTCCTCTGAGCACTCCAGCTGCAAAACACACAGATTAAATATCCTGAAACTAAACATCGGTTTGAGATGTCAGATAAATTGATTTAACAAAGCTGTCTTGCTCGCTCCGTCCTCCCAACCTACTTTGTCCTCCTTCAGCCATTTCTCCAGCAGCTGCTTGCGGCCTTGTTGCAGGACAGGCCTGCACAGCTCCAGAGACTCAAACTTGTTGAGCTGGCCCTGGTCCAAAAGAATCCCAAAGTACTGCAAGAGTGGGGAGGCTTGACCCGGCTGGGCTGGGACACTCTGAAACTTACGGATGGTTTCTGCCGTTCGCAGGATACCCTGAGGATGAGACATCAAAATTGATGAATTATGGATAAAAAAAACAACAACAAATAAATCACTACTGAATCTTTTGAGCGTTTTATTTTAATTTTTATATTGTAATAAAAATTATAGTCACTAATAATAATAATAATAATAATAATAATAATAATAATAATAATAATAATAATAATTAATTCAATTTATAACACACTTTTCATTACTGAAAATCTCAAAGTCTAGGTCTAGTCATTACTGAAACTTTACCAGCATGTGACAGATACCTTGGGTGCAGAAGCAGCAACCTTTGCAGCCTCTGAATAACTTCCCTGGGCAAACAGGGTGTTGAACTTCCTGCCAAAAAGCTCCTCAGCTCCGGTGAGGTTGGAGCGCACAGCAATCCTCAGGGCTAGATCAGGGTTCTGCAGGACGTTTGTGGCATAATTTACTATATTCTCCTCTTCAACGCACACTGATAAGACCTAAGAATGACAGAAAACACAACCACATCGTAAAAAACAAAACAAAAATGGCCAAAACAATTCAGTTTTCAATAACATCACCTGTAGTTTATAATTGTTTTGAGATTATCTTTCACATCAAAATTACACCTCTTGCTGATTTTACAACTAAAACCTGGTACAGGTAGTCCCCGACTTACGAGCGCTCTGACCTACGAGGTTCCGGACTTACGAGCTGGCGAATTTTTGGAAAAAACGCAAAAAATACAGAGTTTTTCTGTGTTTTTTCACCACAGTTCGTTAGCTAAACATGTGGACACACGTTTCCGATCATTTTTATGCACTCGTAAGCAGTTTTTCGATGAAAAACGAGTGTTTGTAGTCGCGCTAGCAAAACCGTTCCAACTTACGAGCGAAATTCCGGACTTACGAGACACGTGGCGGCCGTTCCAAGTTACGAATTTTCGCTTTACGAGCGCCTCGGAGGAACGGAACTCGCTCGTAAGTCGGGGACTACCTGTAATAAGATCATTATTGCCTCGTCACTTCTTACCTGTCCCTTCTTGTTAACGCCAATGATCCCTGAGGTTGCCTCATGAGAGGCGGTAACAAAAATGGTCTCTGCACTGATTCGGTTCATGTATATACAAACTCCCGTCTCCAGGTCGTACAGGTGAATGTAACCGTACTTTGTGATCAAATATATCACACCATGCTTGTTGCCAATCTGCAGAGAGAGTTCAAAGAGAGTGTTTTAAGTATTCGGCAGCTGGAGTTGATGCAGCGAAAACAAATAAAGAGTCAGAACTTGTTCACAACCTGCATAGCTACAGGAAAGTCTGTCTGGGCCTCTGGAGGAAAGAACACATCCACTGCTTTCTTTGCAAACGGCTGGTTTCCTGCAGCTGGCTGTCCAACTTCGATGATGTGCAACTAGAAAAACAAAGACCGCATAAACAAAACTGTTGTGGCAAAGCAACACTGTGAGCATTGTTAGACTTTCACCTTTCCTCCGGCCTGTGAGCGCACGGCAAAGCAGAACAGAGTGGAAGGTTTGGCGTTTCCCTCCACTTTGAACTCCCCGAAAGCAGCAGCGTGGCCTTCGATGGGCTGGGACACTTTCCTGTCAACTGAATACAGCTGCATCGCTCCAACCACGCGGTTTTGCTGCAGGACAAAACAAGAGCGACACCCTGATGAGGCCGCCAAATACGAGTCTGTGATGCAATCGTAGCTCAGAGTTTTAGCGTTTGAACAGGACTTTTATGGTTTTCAAGGTCTGAGTGTTTGAGAACAGCACTTAAGTAAACAACAAGCAGACGGGACTAGAGGTTTTTGGGGATTCCTTGACAGTCATCGTTTGTAGTAAAATATATATATATACACTGTATATCTGTGGCTAAAGCTCTTGACAAAAGCTTGTACAGTGCAAGTGTTGGCATTTTTTACAATTTCATTACCTACACCTTTCTGTGCATTTTAGATGAAAGGAGAACTTCACTTTTAATTGACAGAGCATAGAAACAGGGTGTAACAAAATTCTGTTTAAATCTCTAAAACAACAAGCAACACCCCTGAGGTCTTTTTCATTACCTTTGGTAGACCAGACTATTAACAGGTTCAGCACATACCGTACTCAGTTTGAACTAAGCTACAGGGAGTAAAAACAAAAAGTTCCCTTTGCTTCATCTCATATCTAGGAAAACCCTGAAGACTTGCTTTACTTCATTTGTTGAGTAGCAATCTCAAAATACAACAAAAAGCAGCACGAGGAGACATTTCATCAACATCTAAAATGCTAGACGGTAAAAGTCAGGGCTTAATTTGAACTGGAGCCTGCCGGAACAAGATTCGGGAACTCTTATTTTGACAGGGTGCGTTCCGGCAACTGTTTGCTCGGATCCAGTAACTCAAATCTCCACCGCTAAAAGTCCAGTCATCGTGCATTTTTATAAAAACAAAACACACAAAAAAAAAAAACTTGAAACTATAATTAAACAGCACAACTAAATTGCTAATCTGTTTGACAGTTTAAAGTGGGTTATTAATCAAATTTTGATTATTAAAAATACGAGAGAAATGTTTGATGTGTCTTATTCACGTTGACTTACGTATCAAAACAACAGTGCTAATTTGTCAAAATAACAGTGAAATGTTGAAAAGACAGTCCAATTTACGTTCATTTAAAAAAACGGATGGATTGTCCTTAGTTGGACAACTGATAATTGATGCACCTGAAGGGAGTGGCAATCGAGATTGGAGCAGAAGCGAGTGAGTGGTGCGGGGGTGAATGCCGAGATAACCAGGCAGGAGCCAGCGGGCCGTGGCCATGAACAGACGGAGGAGGAGCCTGGAGGTTTCACATGCGAGAGGAGGTGGACAACAACGCACTGCAGGGCTGAATTCAGCGGATGAGAGTCGGGCTCGGAGACGTGAAGTGGGGGTGGGGGGTCTTGACTTCATAGAAGCGGAGCAGAGCAGCTACACTTCGATGAAGTCAAGACACCCCACAAAGACACACACACACAGTTGAACACATGTTCACACAAGAGGGAGCTGCTGTTGTTGCTCTCAAAAATAGTTACTGACTCAAGTGTTTACAAATGTAGGTAAAGGTAGATGTTTAACAACCCGTTAAAATAACACCAGAATGCAGGAAATGGCATCTACTTTAATCAAAAATTTCTGGGGGAGGACCCACAGAACCCCTGGCCCACCTGCTATTTGCATTCCAGCATTGCTCGGTTTACAAATTAAGCCCTGGTAAAAGTTGTAACGATGACATGACGACTGTCGACTTATTCAAAGTCTATGCTGAATACATTGTGCATGCGACGTAATAATGAGCTTGAAATTCAAAAGATTTGATTCTGAACTACCGTAATAAAAATAATGGCATTTATAAGCAGCATATTTAGCAGAAAGGGGTCATTAAATGGCATTAAATTAGTGGCATTCTTGTTAAAGGCATTACTGAGGGTGTGGTCACTGACTGACAATATTGTCCTCAGGTTTTCAATTTACCGTACCAGTAATTACTTTTCTGCAAAATGTTGACAACAAAATGACAAAACTTCAAAAATAATACTCAGTGAAAGGAGTCACCAGTGGCTGTATTCATCTTTTACCGTAGTTACCGTTATTTCTTTCTGTGTAAATGGGTCATTCACCACTTCTGAGAAAACTATCTGACCTTTATTTTCTCCATTTTGCAAAGTTAATTATTACTTAGAACACATGCTTTAGTCACTGCTCACACCTGGTTCCACCCGTTTCATGGTTTATATTTACCGTATTTTCTGACGTACGCGTCGCAACAGTCCAATTATGTCCAATAAAGTGGAAAAATTCATAAACATGTCGCACCGCCGTACACGTCGCATCTATTATGAGTCACTGCTGACGCGTCGCGTATGTTACGCGTCACCGCTGACAACCCGGAAATGTGGGCCTGTGTTTTGCCAAAAATGGATCGGCTTCCAAATGGCCACAGGAACGTGCACGGAAGGACTTTAACAAGATTAACACTTAAAAAATATATATTTGTTTGCTGACATTATAGTAAAGCTGTGTCTGAACTGAACTTTTCCTTAATAAATGAACGTAATGTTCAAATCAGCTGGATTTAAATAGTTTCGCTTCGTCGGATCAACAAAACGTGCACGCTCAGGAAGCAGAAACGCTGCATTTCTTTCAAATTTAACAAGATAAACACCTAAAAAATTGTTTGCTGACATTATAGTAAAAGTGCGTCTCAGCTGAACTTTTCTTAATAAATGCACTTTGACGGTTAAAACATGGCAAAATGAAGCCGACCAAATAAAGCAGCTTTAAAATTACTACACGCTCACCCGCCCATAATGATGACAGAAACACCTATTTATATATTTAATTATATTCAAACCCATTGAATTCTTCATCCTCTGTGTCGTTGGTGAAGAGTTCTGCCAACTCCTGAGGTAACAGGTAGTTGATGCAGCTCAGAGCACTGCCTCCTCTTCCTCCTCCACGTCCAGCAAACATCCTGCCTTTCTGAACCCCGACGGATGGATTCTTTACTGACTGAGGTCCACGCTTTATCCATCCATACGAGGACCTGCTGGAACGTCGCGTGGCACATCCGTCCTGTAGCCGTGAAGCTGTTGCTCTCTGTCCACCATCACTCCTCCCAAAAGAGGTGCAGAGCTGCTTTGAAGCTTGGTCAAGCCTCCCAAGGATGATGGCAGGAATGGAGTTAACCAAACTGCAGCATGATGTGCGCACACACGCTGTCCATCCAGCAGGACTTTTTTTGCTCTAAAACATCCGTACACATTCAGGTACACCGGTAGTCGTCAAAAGCCTAGAGGGCCCTTTAGCGCCCCTAACGATCAAAAGTGGTACTGCTCCATTTTTTCCGTCAATGAATGGAAACTGTCATATCTCGGCCAAAATTTGGTCAAAAAATACGGGGGGGAAAATCCATAAATATTTTGCCGTATAAGTCGCAAGACATGCAAATTAGGCAAACAACTGCAACTTACCGAAAAGTACGGTAAAGCAGCACACGACTGCTGTCATTCAGTAAACTTTCCATGATCAACCACACAAAAAAATGTACTCTGATAATGTCAGGTTCAGCTTTTTCACTGAAACTCCAAAACAGGCGCTTATTTAATCAGCAACATTTGAAGTGTTGTTCACACCAAGAAGCGTGCCTCTCATTGTTTAAACTGTGTGAATTTTAAAGACCAGAGTGAGCAGTTTGAGGGGAAAACTTTATCTTTCTGTGAATATTTTGTTCAACAAGGCTGCAGACCAGAGATGAAAAAGGTGTCGAAGGCATGAGCGTGTTCATACCTGTGCAGAAATCCCGATCAGCAGTAACCACTTCTGTTGCTCGTCAGTTCTGTAGTTAATGACTTGACATCCTGCCAGACTGGCGTGCCGATCGAATACTTTGGCCGGTTGGGAATCCCCCTCCATGCTCCAGTGGTAGACGGCTGTATCGGTCACTAAAGCAACAGTGTTTACAGATATCCACTTCCAGAACATGACCTCCTCTGTCATCGCGTGAGCCTTCATCTTACTCTTCATCTCAATGTTGAAGATCTGCAGCGTCTTGGCAGCTGAGGAGAGGTAAAGAAACAGGGAATGAGACAAAAAAAAAAGATGATTTTTCTTCTTAATGGTGCCTAATTTTATTCAACACAACGCTGATATGGTGGACGTTTTATGCAAATGTCTCAAACAAAACAAAAATCTACCTGCATACAAAACATGTTTTATATGCAAGGAAAGCACCACTGAGTCCACAAGAACCGGACTGACACTTGTACCTGGAATTAACCGACCTCTGGCTCTTGGGAGCAGATGGCAGCTTTGAGAAAGGTCACCATGGCTTGCGATGGCTGAGTCATAACAATATTTTGTGGCCTAAAGTAAACTGCTAGTCCCACATTGTACCAGTAACAAATTAACCAATAAACACACAACAAAACAAACAGGTGAGGTAATGCATGAGTTCGGTGAATAGTAGTCATTGTACAAACTGGCATCGGCACAAATGGGCTTTATGATACTTTATAGGCTTTCCTTATAAACAATGTTGATATAGCTGCCCACACACACTCACACAGTGGTGCATAGGCTCATTTGGTGCCCCAGTTCTTTCTACTGTATAATATTTAACGATGTATATATGCAATACAAAGTACCAGCATACATCAAGTCATGCCACCACGTGTTGTTCTCATAAAAGTATATACTGTATACCAGCATGTCAGAGCAGAGGCTGAGGTAGCAAAAGTTCCTAAAGGCTGTTCTTCCTATGCAGGATAAGTGGTCAAAATGGCTCTGCGTACTCGTGAGGAATATGGATAGGCTTTTATGAGAGAGACATGGCTACTGTATCATCACAACAGAGTGCCAAACGGGCAGACAGACAGAAAGCAACTCACCGTCTGAGAAATGACAGAAAGCAAGAGAGGGAAAAAGCAAAGTGTCAATCAGGTAAGAATGAAAAGACAAGACCACAAGGAGGGGTCAAACAGGGTTTTTTAATCCTCAGAAGAAGGGGAAAGGAGAAAAAAAAGCATTATAGGCAAATCATCCTGGTCAGTGCTGGCACTTGTGCTTTAAAGGCAGGCCATTAATTAGAAACTGAACTAATTTAGTGCATTAAGGAAAGAAAATGCAAAGCACTCTACAAATTTACAGCACTGTAATCACTGCACGACTGGTACTTTCTCAAAATGTTTAATGAACGGCTAACTCCGTTTAACTAGAGAAACAATTTTGATGCCATGCAGATTAATCCTTGGAACAATACAAATAACTTCAGCTTTTAGCCTAAAGCCACTACAAATAAAGATAAACAGTGTATCTTTGCAACAAATATGGTACAGTCTTATCTGCTCCACCATCTTACCTTTTAACGCAATAACTTTGCTTGTGGGGTTCATAATGGCGCTGTCAGCAGAAATTGGTCTCCTTATTGGGTTGTTGGGGTCCGACAGGTCCACAATCACCACCTGGTTCTGCTCGCCCACCTTCTCTCTGATGCAGATGTACTTGTCGGACTCCATGGTCAGATAGCTGAAGCCAATGTTGGCTGGGTTCACACCCAGGTTCTGCAACTGGAAATCAAAACAACAATGACAATCAGTACATCAGCTACACCCAGATCCCCCTGCAGAAGTTTCACATTGGGTGGGAGTCTGAGCCAGATGTGTGAGAGGCGGTGATGGGGTGCTGGAAAAACCAAACATTTTCTTTATTATTATCATTAAATAAATGACTGAAAACATATAAACAAAGTGGACACACACTGATTTTCCATTGTAAATTGAGTAGTATTGATCAGAAGTCAAAATCCAGCTACTCTGGATCTACACAAGAAGTCCAAGCTTGGCTTGTTAGTCCACAACAGGAAATGGAAACTCTGTAAATAGATTTAGTAACAATAAGTTATATTGTATTGAAAAAAACACTAGAGTTCCTTGAAGAAATATATATCACATCACCTTTCAGGATGTAATTTAGCAGGTCGCTTTCGTAAATGAGCCCATGAGGTTCAAAAGATTTACCTGACTAAATAAAGGTTGAATGAATTTAACTTTTTTTTTTCATTCAACCTTTATTTAGGCAGGTTACGGTAATCCCATTGTGCCTCGAGGACTCATTT
The DNA here is from genome assembly GCA_038048925.1 of Garcialebias charrua. NCBI lineage: Eukaryota > Metazoa > Chordata > Actinopteri > Cyprinodontiformes > Rivulidae > Garcialebias > Garcialebias charrua. Next base: position 9,397 of record JBBPBX010020513.1, on the reverse strand, counting down.
ACAAGAGAGACCTGGTTTCAACAAAGAATGATGACAACAGCGACAACGACACACAATCATAAGAGGCAGATTTTTTTTTTAACAAGTTGAAAAAATGTCAATGTAGCAAAACAGATGATTAAAGATAGATTTGGACCATTACAGGTCCTCCTAAAAAAATAGCATATTGTGATAAAGGTCAGTATTTTCTATAATGTAATGATAAAAATGAAACTTTCATATATTTTAGATTCATTGCACACCAACTGAAATATTTCAGGTCTTTTATTGTTTTAATACTGATGATTTTGGCATACAGCTCATGAAAACCCAAAATTCATGTCTCAAAAAATTTGCATATTTCATCCGACCAATAAAAGAAAAGTGTTTTTAATACAAAAAAAGTCAACCTTCAAATAATTATGTTCAGTTATGCACTCAATACTTGGTCGGGAATCCTTTTGCAGAAATGACTGCTTCAATGCGGCGTGGCATGGAGGCAATCAGCCTGTGGCACTGCTGAGGTGTTATGGAGGCCCAGGATGCTTCGATAGCGGCCTTAAGCTCATCCAGAGTGTTGGGTCTTGCGTCTCTCAACTTTCTCTTCACAATATCCCACAGATTCTCTATGGGGTTCAGGTCAGGAGAGTTGGCAGGCCAATTGAGCACAGTAATACCATGGTCAGTAAACCATTTACCAGTGGTTTTGGCACTGAGCAGGTGCCAGGTCGTGCTGAAAAATGAAATCTTCATCTCCATAAAGCTTTTCAGCAGATGGAAGCATGAAGTGCTCCAAAATCTCCTGATAGCTGCATTGACCCTGCCCTTGATAAAACACAGTGGACCAACACCAGCAGCTGACATGGCACCCCAGACCATCACTGACTGTGGGTACTTGACACTGGACTTCTGGCATTTCCTTCTCCCCAGTCTTCCTCCAGACTCTGGCACCTTGATTTCCGAATGACATGCAAACTTTGCTTTCATCCAAAAAAAGTACTTTGGACCACTGAGCAACAGTCCAGTGCTGCTTCTCTGTAGCCCAGGTCAGGCGCTTCTGCTGCTGTTTCTGGTTCAAAAGTGGCTTGACCTGGGGAATGCTGCACCTGTAGCCCATTTCCTGCACACACCTGTGCACGGTGGCTCTGGAATCGGTCCTTCTCCATGATCTTCCTCAGGGTCCGGTCACCTCTTCTCGTTGTGCAGCGTTTTCTGCCACACTTTTCCCTTCCCACAGACTTCCCACTGAAGTGCCTTGATACAGCACTCTGGGAACAGCCTATTCGTTCAGGAATTTATTTCTGTGTCTTACCCTCTTGCTTGGTTGCCAGGTTGTCAATGAGGGCCTTCCAGTCAGGTCGGCAGTCTTACCCATGATTGTGGTTTTGAGTAATGAACCAGGCTGGGAGTTTTTAAAAGCCTCAGGAATCTTTTGCAGGTGTTTAGAGTTAATTCGTTGATTCAGATGATTAGGTTAATAGCTCGTTTAGAGAACCTTTTCATGATGCTAATTTTTTGAGACAGGAATTTTGGGTTTTCATGAGCTGTATGCCAAAATCATCAGTATTAAAACAATAAAAGCCCTGAAATATTTCAGTTGGTGTGCAATGAATCTAAAATATATGAAAGTTTCATTTTTATCATTATATTATGGAAAATACGGTAATGACCTTCATCACAATATGCTAATTTTTTGAGAAGGACCTGTATATGCGACTACGTTAAGTCATTAAACTTAGATTAAACTTAGATTATCTTTCATAGCTTCTTTTTATCAAAATTTACTGAAAGATCTTCAGGAGTCAAAATCATTGCAACTTTCATCACATTTGAATTATGAAGAAAATTCTACGCTAATGCAAAATCTAAAAAAATAAACACTTCAGCTTGGTTAACAGCTGGTGAAAAGAGACCAGGCATGTTGTCCAACTAACTAAACTGAGGGAACAGGCCAAAAAATAAGCATTCTTTGTTGACTGCATTATGTCATCTGAAGCAATCTGAAAGGAATCCTCTGCGCTCATAACAAAGACCAAACTATTCTTCATTTGGCTGAGAAGCAGGACAAAAAATAAATAAATCATGATTTCTGCAAAACATGCAAAATCAGGGGTTAAGCTGTGGGTAACAAATTAAAAACAGTTGCTAATTATTCAAATTAATTCACATTTATTTAAACGGGGACATACAGAGAGAAGTGCAACTGGAAACTATTTTCAATCATATCTAGTAACTTCAGATAATATCCATCCATCCAATAACATCCATTTTCTTAATTAAAATGAATCAATGTCATACTCTTTTCAGAAAACCACTAAATGTATCAGTTATTGTAAAATTTTCTCAGCTTTTTAGCTTCTTTTTGTATTTTCACACAAACATTTCTTCATCTAGCATCTTTTACCTAAAGCATAATGGATTTTAATGCAGTTGCATTGAAGTTTAATAATTAAAGTTTTACGCATATGGAAACAGACATGTGCAGAAAAGTACCCTTCCATAAAATTGGCTTGTGGCATCTTGTGGAGGTTTTACAAACCACTCTCCGTCCAAGCTATCTGAAGATTGCTCAACAAGACATTGAGCAGATAGTTTTTGTTCCTCAAAGCTTTTACTGCTAATGAGAGAGAGCGCCTGCAGGAAAGAGTCGCTGCTTCATGCTCTTTTCTGCTGACCTGCAGGAAGACTTCAAACTTGCTTGTTTCTAGTAAAGGATTCATACAAATGTATTCTTGATTAAATTAAGATTAAAATAAAAAATTGTCCGCGCAAAAGCGGACACTTTTATCAAAGTATAAATAAAATGCGAGTGTCAAAACATCTGATTCATACTCATCAAATGCCAAAGAAGGAAAAAAGGCAAGATTTGCTTTGGGCTCCGACAAAGTAAGGTGCGTATAATATTTACCGGTACTTGCGATTGATCTTTACACTGAGCTTTCTGTTTTATTTCCACTCAAATAACTCCTTTATGTCCACCTAGTTTTCTGAATGTTACAAGGGTGCACATGATACAGGTGTTTTAAAAAAAGGCCACAGAAAAAGCACGGTGGGGGAGAGTGGAGCCATATGCTGCGTCTCCCAACAATTAT
>JBBPBX010020512.1:31411-43302 GCA_038048925.1 Garcialebias charrua | reverse complement strand
GTACCTGCTTATTAGTGAAGAGAGCAGGCCAGCGTTTCATCAGAACGTCATCCCTCCAAATGTTAGGTCCACATTTTGTTTTGTCTTCAATTTGGCGAAATAAATACATGTCAGGGCGCTCGTAAGTCAGGGACTACCTGTACAGAAATAAACGGGACGGGACGGACAAATGACGAAAACTCTTACTTCTTTATTCTATAACAGCAGTATAAAATAGCAGTATAAAATAGTTTTCACTTACTGCTCAAGTAATGCATCATCTTCCCCCATCGATAAAAGCAGCTTCGACCTCAAGAATCATCTCGAAGACGCCTCAGTCAAGGAGTTGTTGGACATGCCCTGGTCACTAATCCCTCCTTGAAACCAGTTCCAGAGCCTCTTCTGTGGTGTATTTTATTTTTTAGGGCATTTAGCCATTGCGACACGGTGAAAAAAGTCCGAAAAAGCAATCGTAGAAGTCTGTATAGCAAAGTTCTCCATTTTACGCACAGAGGCGCACGTGTTGCGCACGCTCAGTGATTCTCTTACGCAGTGAAATTTTAAACCTCCCTTTAACACCCACCCCCTCATGCCGCATATCTCCACGACGGGATTTTCATTGGCTATACGTCTGTCGCGTCAGAATCAGCGTCTGATATGACTGGCCACAGCCCCACGTGGGAAAGTAGGCATTGGGTGATTTTTACTTTGTCACTCTCGGTGGATTTGATTGGCTCTAGCCACTGAATAGTTTCAATCAGTTGGTCAGAATTGGTGTCAATCTAAAGCAGAGACCTTATAAAAGAGTTTTAAGACGGCCGAACTTACAAATCTTCAGTTTCTGGGAAATGACGAAGCTATTTATGCAAATTTATGTCACGCTGTCCCGCGGGCGGGCCCGTGCTAAGAAATCATCAAAACAAAGGAACACAGAACAACATCCCCTCCCACCCCATCCCTTCCACACCAGACCAGTCAGACACATAAATAAATCATACAGGCATTGCAGGGCCAGATTAACACTTCGCCTTACCCTGGGCAACAATCTTCAAGGGCCCCATCATCACAACCCCAGAATCACCATAATCTGGCAAAATACAGAATAAATTACCAAAATATACAGTAAATATACTTAAAATTCTAACTATCAAGTGTATTTTATGTTTAAAAAATCACAGTGAACTTGTCAATGCCTGGCATTAAGTTCTCAATAAACGACACCAGGCTGCCATAAAACTTATTTTGCATAAAACTCATGGAAGAGTTACTTAAAATAATTTTATACTCTGTATAACAAACGCATACATCAGCGCACACATAGACTTACCTTGTAAAGAATCTAATGTCCTTGTTGGATGCAGCAAAAAGGTGAATGCCAAATCACTGCCTCAGCGTAAGGCTCTCAACCTATTCTCGTAGCTGGTGGATTTTATTCATTATTATTATTCATATCAGAGTATTATTTTCCTACAAATGCGAGTGTGAGCTTTAATGGCTGTCTTCCCAGCGGATAGCCATGATCCACTGTCGCCTTGACTCCGCGTCAGCAGGAAAATGGGAAAAAACAAATCGCTCTATTGTACGTGATATTCATTGGACACAACGGCACACAACAAAACTCAGTTGTTGTACTAGTAGTGCAGAGATACAGTATTTTAACTTCTGTGTCTTCTTCAAGGTAAAACTCTTGTGGCTACCACTAAAAATATATGTTGTAAGAAGCAACCGGAAGAGAACAATGTGGCCTAAATGCCACCACTACTTGTGGTATATAGGCTATTGTGCTTGAGACAATTCACAGAGAATTGATGTGGTTTAATTTTAAATAGTTTAAACTTTTTTATTATGTTTTAAACGTCACCATATTGACATTTAGAGCAAGCAGAAATTATTGCCAAACATCTAAAAATCCATTATCTCCTACAAGTCAAGCTTCAGTAAACCACACCTTTTCATTTTCACCATTCTCACCATTAGTGAGGTTAATAAATTGTTAAATAAAGGTCTAGACCAGAGGTGTTCATAACGTCGATCGCGATCTACCGGTCGATCGCGGAGGCATTACTGGTCGATTGCAGCGTGACTTTTTTTTTCTTGCAGCGTGACATTAAGAACTTGTCAGCCTATCAAACATCCCGTCACTTGATTGCCATACAGGGCAACCAATCAGATGATGAGCTTTAGGTCACCGCTCAAAAACAACGGTGCGAAGGCGAAACGCAGCAAAACATACAAGCGAAAACAATCATATTTCGGACTGTTCATGGAAAATACGACATCAACTTCCCACCGAAAAGCCAGCTGATAAAGACAAAGGTGGAGGAACTAAAATCCCAGTTGTCCGGACAGCACTCATTTTTCACTCACGCAACTTCAAAAGCGAAAGCCGCCACCGAAGCGTTGTTCCAGGTGAGTGACGCTGTGAGGTTTCTGCACGCTTAAGAAACATACTGGTTGGGAGTTGACGTCGCTTTTTTATTCAAATCATACGAGACACTTCTCATACAGCATAACCTTGACTACTCTCCGTTCTCTGCACTTTTCCCTGTCCCGTAGCGCGCGCGTTTGCATCACACTTTCGCTGTACGTTCACTGACAGTCTGTAACATGAATTCACATGCACCGCTGTGTACATTAAATCTATCTGTACCAAAAGAGCCATTTTTATGCCTTTGTTCACTAAATTAAACGTGTCCGGAGCCATAACAACCTGCTACCTATGGTTATCAACTGGTGGCCTGTGGACCACTTTAGATTTGCTGGAAGGGGATTTTGTAGATATGACATTATAAAGTAAAAAATATCTAATGATTTTTTAACATTTATTAAAGTAAAAGACCAGATTCTTATAAAGAAGGGGGTGGGGATCAGTTTCTATCATCTTTTTTAAAATCCATCCATCCATCCATTTCCCTCCGCTTATCCGGGGTTGGGTCGCGGGGGTAGCAGCCTAAGTAGGGAGGCCCAGACTTCCCTCTCCCCAGCCACTTGGAGCAGCTCCTCTGGGGGAATCCCAAGGCGTTCCCAGGCCAGCCGAGAAACATAGTCCCTCCAGCGTGTCCTGGGTCTTCCTCTGGGTCTCCTCCCGGTGGGACATGCCCGGAACACCTCACCAGGGAGGCGTCCAGGAGGCATCCTAACCAGATGCCCGAGCCACCTCAACTGGCTCCTCTCGATGTGGAGAAGCAGCGGCTCTACTCCGAGTCCCTCCCGGATGACTGAGCTTCTCACCCTATCTCTAAGGGAGAGTCCAGACACCCTGCGGAGAAAACTCATTTCAGCCGCTTGTATCCGAGATCTTGTTCTTTCGGTCACAACCCAAAGCTCATGACCATAGATGAGGGTGGGAACGTAGATCGATCGGTAAATTGAGAGCTTTGCCTTTTGACTCAGCTCTCTCTTCACCACGACAGACCGGTACAGCGCCCGCTTCACTGCGGACGCTGCACCTATCCGCCTATCGATCTCACGCTCCAGTTTTCCCTCATTCGTGAACAAGACCCGAGATACTTAAACTCCTCCACTTGGGGCAGGACCTCCTCCCCGACCCGGAGAGGGCATGCTACCCTTTTCCGGCTCAAGACCATGGCCTCGGATTTGGAGGAACTGATCCTCATCCCGGCCGCATCACACTCGGCTGCAAACCGCTCCAGCGAAAGCTGTAGATCACGATCTGATGAAGCCAATAGGACCACATCATCTGCAAAAAACAGAGAAGCGATTCTAAGGCCACCAAAACGGATCCTCTCAACACCTTGGCTGCGCCTAGAAATTCTGTCCATAAAAGTTATGAACAGAATCGGTGACAAAGGGCAACCTTGGCGGAGTCCAACTCTCACTGGAAACGAGCCTGACTTACTGCCGGCAATGCGGACCAAGCTCTGACACCGGTCGTACAGGGACCTAACAGCCCATATCAATGGGCCTGGTACCCCATACTCCCGGAGTACCCCCCACAGAACCCCCCGAGGGACGCGGTCGAATGCCTTTTCCAAGTCCACAAAGCACATGTAAACTGGTTGGGCAAACTCCCACGCGCCCTCCAGGACCCTGCTGAGGGTGTAGAGCTGGTCCAGTGTTCCACGACCAGCACGAAAACCACACTGCTCCTCCTGAATCCGAGGTTCGACTATCCGACGGACCCTCCTCTCCAGAACCCCTGAATAGACCTTACCAGGGAGGCTTAAGAGTGTGATCCCCCTATAGTTGGAACACACCCTACGGTCCCCCTTTTTGAATAGGGGAACCACCACCCCAGTCTGCCAATCCAAGGGAACTGCCCCCGATGTCCACGCGATATTGCAGAGTCGCGTAAGCCAACACAACCCCACAACATCCAGAGCCCTAAGGAACTCAGGGCGAATCTCATCCACCCCTGGAGCCCTGCCACCGCGGAGCTTTTTAACCACCTCGGTGACCTCAGCACCAGAGATCGGAGAACCCGACCCAAAGTCCCCAGGCTCCGCTTCCTCAGTGGAAGACGTGCCAGTAGGATTGAGGAGGTCTTCGAAGTATTCCGCCCACCGACTCACAACATCCCGAGTTGAGGTCAACAGCACGCCATCCCCACCATAAATGGTGTTGGTCGCGTACCGCTTTCCCCCCCTGAGACGCCGGATGGTGGACCAGAATCGCCTCGAAGCCATACGGAAGTCATTCTCCATGGCCTCTCCGAACTCCTCCCATGCCCGAGTTTTTGCCTCAGCAACCACCCGAGCCGCATGCCGCTTGGACTGTCGGTACCTATCTGCTGCTTCCGGGGTCCCACAGGCCAAAAAGGCCCAATAGGACTCCTTCTTCAGCTTGACAGCATCCCTCACCGCCGGTGTCCACCACCGGGTTCGAGGGTTGCCACCACGACAGGCACCAACAACCTTGCGGCCACAACTCTGATAAGCTACCTCGACAATAGAGGCGCGGAACATGGCCCACTCGGACTCAATGTCCCCCGCCTCCCTCGGAACGTGTTCAAAGCTCTCCCGGAGGTGGGAGTTAAAGCTCCGTCTTACGGGAGACTCTGCCAGACGTTCCCAGCAGACCCTCACAATACGTTTGGGTCTGCCAGGTCTGACCGGCATCCTCCCCCACCATCGGAGCCAACTCACCACCAGGTAGTGGTCAGTGGACAGCTCCGCCCCTCTCTTCACCCGAGTGTCCAGGACATGCGGCCGCAGATCAGATGAGACGACAACAAAGTCGATCATCGAACTGCGACCTAGGGTGTCCTGGTGCCAAGAGCACATATGTACACCCTTATGCCTGAACATGGTGTTCGTTATGGACAATCCATGACGAGCACAGAAGTCCAATAACAGAACACCACTCGGGTTCAGATCAGGGGGGCCGTTCCTCCCAACCACACCCCTCCAGGTCTCACTGTCATTGCCCACGTGAGCGTTGAAGTCCCCCAGTAGAACAAGGGAGTCCCCAGGAGGCGCACTCTCCAATACCCCCTCCAAGGACTCCAAAAAGGGTGGGTAATCTGCGCTGCCATTTGGCGCATAGGCACAAACAACAGTCAGAGCCCGTCCCCCCACACGTAGGCGAAGGGAGGCTACCCTCTCGTTCACCGGGGTGAACCCCAACGTACAGGCACCAAGATGGGGGGCAACAAGTATGCCCACTCCTGCTCGGCGCCTCTCACCAGGGGCAACTCCAGAGTGGAAGAGTGTCCAACCCCTCTCAAGGAAACTGGTTCCAGAGCCAGAGCCATGTGTTGAGGTGAGTCCGACTATTTCTAGCCGGAACCTCTCAACCTCACACACTAGCTCAGGCTCCTTCCCCACCAGAGAGGTGACATTCCATGTCCCAATGGCCAGCTTCTGTAGCCGAGGATCAGACCGCCAGGGTCCCCGCCCTCGGCCACCACCCATCCCACATTGCACCCGACCCCTTTGGCCCCTCCCATAGGTGGTGAGCCCATGGGAAGGGGGACCCACGTCTCCTCTTCGGGCTGTGCCCGGCCGAGCTCCATGGGTAAAAGCCCGGCCACCAGGCGCTCGCCAACGTGCCCCACCTCCGGGCCTGGCTCCAGAGTGGGGCCCCGGTGACCCGCGTCCGGGCGAGGGAACATTGATTCCATTAGTGTTACTCATCATTGGGGTCTTTGGGCTGCACTTTGTCTGGTCCCTCACCTAGGACCTGTCTGCATTCGGTGGCCCTACTAGTGGCATGAAGCCCCTGACAGCATAGCTCTTAGGATCATTGGGACACTCAAACCCCTCCACCACGGTAAGGTGGCAGCCCATGGAGGGGCTTTTTTTTATATGTAATTTTAAAAAAAAATCTATATTGCTGTCACCACCACCAGGCACATCATGTGGTCCCTGCGGGCGACCAGGTGCCCACAGGCACCATGTTGGTGACCCCTGATTTATTATATATGTTGTGCAATATTTGCTTATTCAGTTATGCAAGGTACATCAACATACATTGTACATAAAAAGAATCCTTAATACATTTGAAGATAGTTATATGTTTTGCATTTTTGTATTGGGTAGATCATTTTGAATTGGTTGTTTTATAAGTAGCTCGCATGCTGAAAAAGTGTGAGCACCCCTGGTCTAGACTCTAAAAAATCTGCAGGTCCAGATGACCTTTCACTTTATTTCTTAAGGCTGTCCAGAACCTTCCTATTTTAACGTTCATATCATCGCAGAACCAGTGTCCTACATCTTTAACCTGTTCATAAGTCAAAACTCAATTCCAGACGCTTAGAAAACAGCCTTTGTTCCACCTTTGCTGAAGGGGGATGACCCCATCTTACTGAACAACTATGGACCAATCTCTAAACTCAGCATTTTAGCCAAGGTTCTAGAAAAACTGATAAACTCTCAAATTAAAAAGTATTTGGACTCATTTAACATGTTACCTCTCCATCAATCTGGTTTCAGGAAACAACACTGCACAATGATTGATTCACTGAAGGTTGTTAATGACATCGTTGAAGCATTTGATGCTAAGGATTATTGTGCTGCACTTTTCCTAGACATGTCTAAAGCTTTTGACACTGTGGATCGTAACATCTTATGTCATGAGTTCTCAGAAATTGGTTTCTCAGATCACACCATTGGTTGGTTCACTAAATCTCTCTCAGATTGGAGGCAATATGTTCAACATAATAGCACTTCCTCCAGTTATTAAGCATCAACAGTGGTGTACCACAAGGCTCAGTCTTATGCCTCCTACCCACCGCCCCCGGCGTCCGGCGGCCGAAGCGGCCGGATAACACCGGTTTACATTCAAAGTCTATGGAAGAGACGCGTGGAGTCACGGGGAACAAGGAAGCGGCGAGATTCAACTGATCGAAGCGGCGCGACGGCAGCCTGCACACGCACGCGCGCGTCGCCGTCGAGCCGCAGACGTCCCAAATGTTGATCTCTGGCGGCTCGACGCATCCGGCAAACAGTCGGGAGAGCCTCGCTATCTGATTACACAACCACAACGGGACTTTTTTCGGACTTTTTAAACTCACCGGATCCAGCCTCCAGGAATTGGAACCAAACTCCGGTAAGAAACGTGGCATTTTTACAGTTGCTGCTGACAGGCTGCTGTACTCTCCAGTGTAGATCACCCCAAACATAAAAAAAAGTTTTAATCTCATCGAAGACCGTCGGAGGTGCAGTTAAAACAACAACTGAACCCGGAAAACAAGCCAGAGACCCCTCCCTCTGCTACCCCCTAGTGTACGTCATCAGACGGTGTTCAGTGGCCAGTGGGACCGTGACCAGCGGCAAAAAGGGGGCGGCAGGCGCGTTTGCAGTTGTGCGGTGGGTAGGAGGCATTAGGACACACCCTCTTCACAATCTACATAGGTAATGTAGGTCAGACCATACCTAATGCATTTCTGTGCTGCAGTTGCTAAGGTTTTCCAGCTTTTGCAATCTGCCTTTGACATCATCGTCTAATTTGTTTGGTCTCAAACTTGTCCTAAATGCTGATAAACCCAAAGGGATGCTTTTTTCAAACAGGAAGTGGGTCCCAGTGTTTCTTCCTTTGATTTTAATCCTTGAATGGTGCTCCTATTGAGTTTGTCGATTCCTACAAATATTTGGGTATCTTGGTCGATTTGCATCTCTCTTTTAAGCTCCACATGGAAAACTTGGTAAGGAAACTGAAAGTTGAATTGGATTTCTTTTTCAGAAATAGATCCTGTCTATTTCTGAATGCTAGGAAACACCTTGTGACTGTCATTTTCCTTCCCTCCATTGACTACGGTTACATTATTTACATGAACGCTCCTACAAGCACCCTGCAGATGTTGGATGCTGCTTATCATAGTGTGCTAAGATTCATAACTGGCTGTAACTACCATATATTCACCATTGCACCCTGTATTCACTGGTTAACTAGTCTGGTTAAAACCAGACCCTTGTCCTTCACTTTGCTTTGGACTAGGGTCTGGGATTTCTCCCATAGACAGCGATTTCTCCGGTCGATTTTTGACCGGACCAATCAGAGAACAGAAGGCGGAATTTTGTTAGTTTATAATAATAATAATAAACTTTATTTGTATAGCACCTTCCTACAATGCCTTGCATTGACCAAGGTGCTTAACAGGATAAAAAGATGAATAAACTGGAACAATAAATCAATGAAAATAGAATAAGAAACAACAGCAATAAAAGAAGGCAATGGAAATAAAAATGCTACATACTAAAATACCAAAAGTAATAAAAGTTACACACTGAAAGCTTTTTTGAACAAGTGGAAATAAAAAGGCAATGGAAATAAAAAATGCTACATACTAAAATACCAAAAGTAATAAAAGTTACACACTGAAAGCTTTTTTGAACAAGTGGGTCTTCAGTCTGGTTTTGAACAGAGTCAGTTTAGCCTGGCGAGGGCCAGGCTATTCAGATAAATAGCTCAGAAACCACTCGGTGGATATTTTTTCTGCTACCAGTGTGTAATTATATGGCTCTAATTTACTGACTGTTGGCCTAGATGAAACATTTGAGATAAAATTCGATTTTTTATCATTTATTTTCGTAGCGCACCCGAGGCTGTTTGGAAAATGTCAAACCGAAACTATTTAAATCCAGCAGATTTGACCATTTCGTGAATTGATTTAGGAACTGTTAAGCTCAGGAACACTTCTGATATAACGTCAGCTAAGAAATATATTTTTTCTCAGCAAAGAAATAATAGTTTTTTACCTTGTTTTCATGAAAATTCCTTCGTGGCGGCAGCCATTTTAACTGACGACGTCAGTCGACGTCGTTCAAAACTCCGCCTTCTGTTCTCTGATTGGTCCGGTAATCCGCCTTCTGTTCTCTGATTGGTCCGGTCAAAAATCGACCGGAGAAATCGTTGTCTATGGGAGAAATCCCAGACCCTAGTCCAAAGCGAAGTGAAGGACAAGGGTCTGGTTTTAACCAGGCTACTGGTTAACTAGTCATCATTAACTTTACATAGACTCTTTCACTGGTACATTTTCATCTTGAAAGCACTTCTTGGTCTATTGCCTTCATACATCTTCTCCTACATGTCACTGCATGAGTGTAGCTACATTGTGTGCTCTCAGGACATTGTAGTGATACAGCACCTCATGTCCGTTACTGGATTTAAACCTCTTCACATCTCTCTGAAACTCTGAGTGTTACACTTTTCTTGAGCTCTCAAGGAGACAAGTGGACACTATTTTGTTACATTTATTTTGAATTAAGAGACACAAATCAGAAGATTCTCTTTAATTTGTGTTAATTCAGAATTAATCAACAGTATATTCTTAGTATGTGTATGATTTACTAAGCTGGTATATTTTAAATATGCCAAAGTTAAGAGAACATGTCAGACACGCGCTGAAGTTTCAACTGGACGGCTACTGGACAAAACAATCCGTTAGTGTCCAGCTACTTCTCAGCTCTTATCTCCAGAGACATGTCGTCACCAGGTAAAGAGTTGTTGATGTTTGCTGAGCGTGCGAGGAAGCCCAGCTGTAACTCGTTTGGGGAAAAGTGTCACCCTGTCTTGTTCAAAATAATTAACTTCTGTTAAACTTATCTTTCATTCCATTTCTTCTTCCTTATTCTTATTTTTCTTAAGCCAGTAAACTTTTAAGTAAATGTGCCAGCAGGAAGTTTAAACATAACTTGTCTGTTTGTTTCAATTTGAATTCTTGTCTACAGTAGTTATTAAATCAAAGCTAATCTCGATACAAATGTTTAATGTACTTTTATGATTTTCTCAATAAAAGATTCATCTTCTGGTGGATCAACATAAGTTGACGTCTCTCGTGAAATTACATTTTGTCTAGTCACGTTTAAGCAATTTAATCCGGAAAAAGGGTGAACTCGCAAATGAATTTGGGTCAGATCAAATCTGCTCCAACTTCTTCTGGAATATTGTACTGGTCAGCAAACTGACAAGTATTATATCCCTTACATGTTGTTGGCACCGCTCGGTGTTCAGTTACAACATGATTACATGCAGTGTTCCATCAGTATAGATTGAACTAGGCAAACGGGCCTTCTTCTACTCTGCTCCTGTATCCTGGAACACCTTGCAAAAAGATCTGAACCTCTCGACTTTGACCTTTCTCGGTGGCTTCAAATATCTGCTAAGTTCTTGGCAAAAACCAATGCAGACATGTTCCTGTTTTTAGTTTTCTACACTACCTTACCATCTACCTGTTTTTGTTTGATCTTTATTACCATTTTCTTTAATTTGTTCTCCCTTTTTATGCTTTCTTTTATGATTGTCTGCTGTTGTCTTTGTTGCCTACTGTTGTCATTGCTATTTGTTAAAAATTCAGGTCTCTCTTGTAAATGAGTCCCGGGGCTCAGTGTGATTAACCTGTATAAATAAAGGTTGAATGAATAGACTGGATAGTCAAAATAGGTATAGCAGACAGATTTTATTCAGAGATAACATAAATTCTTTTCAGTGTTGTCCAGCAGCTCAAGGTCAAAATAAACTGATTTACCAAGTTTCTGAGAGAACAGGTGAATAGCTGTTCTCTAAAAACACGAACAGCATTAAATCAGGCGTTTAAGACCATGCACAAAAACTTCCATGCTGGAGGAGGTGTGCAATTACAGTAGTTTCACACTGTCCTTGGCTTAGATGGGGGAGAGGAGAAAGCTGTAGATTATACCATTAACTTTAGTATAGTAAATTGTAGTGATAGAGCAAAGCGCAGACCTGAATGTGAAAATCAGTCATGTCAGCAGAAGATCGGTGATGCGATGATGTGTCACTGCCTAATTACTACAAAACCTCCAAAGACATTGGTTTCTTCCAAGTTCCCTTTGCCTTTATTGGAAACTCATTCTGACATAATTAAAGTTGTACTTTATAAGAAATAAAATGGCAAACACAGCAAAACCAAATCTCTAATCCTCTTGAGAACGTTACTGATGAAGATTCAATACAAGTTAGCTTTGAAGGCTGGTAATTAATGTATATGGTTTATGCAGCTATAAGAAGGAGCAGAAACATGTTTTTGACTTCTACTGAATACAGTAAAAACAGTTAAAAAGTGTTCAAGAATCATTCAAAATGCAAAAAAAATTAATATAAGTACAGCTAATTAACAGTTGTAGGATGAGGAAGTGCTCTCCTGACCATGAACTCTGACCCCGAGTTCATTTCTCAGAACAACTCAGTATCACAATTAGTAATATTTAATAATGTCCAGAGTACAAACTGAGACGAGGAGACATAGTCAATATAAAAATAAGTTCCTTTTCAGTTCGGTCTCTCGGTGCAACATACTTGCTATGGGAATTGCGCCCCCGCGCGATTACCTGAAGGAATACATTCACGCCTTTTACGGCAGGGGGCGTCACCCCGCGCCAGAGGTACCGCCCTTTAGGTACTTAGGCGACTGACGCCCTCCAACTGTCTCTTTTTGCCCTTCACCTCGCAAAACCTGAACTACCTCTCTTCGCGGGACTTCTCTGCTGCTC
>JBBPBX010020512.1:0-30711 GCA_038048925.1 Garcialebias charrua | reverse complement strand
GGCAAATTTTCAGCGGAGGAACCAGAACTCGAAATCGAGGATCCGGGAGAGGACCTCCCCAGGACCCCGATACCTGCGCTCCCTGAAACGGACTTCTCCATCCCGGCCCTGTTCGACCTGTGCCACAGAGCAGCGGACGCGCTGAACATCCCCTGGCCGGAACCCCCGCCTCGCCAACAGGTCACGAGGCTGGCGGGGAACTATTTTTATTCAAAACAGCAGGCTGCAACGAGGCAAAGGATGCCCGTGTTCCCAGACTTCCTCACGGAACTAACCCGCACCTGGCCTCAGCCACGAGCGCCCATGCTCCTTCCTCTCTCACAATTCCTCGACGTGGAAGGCATGGATCAGGTGGGAATAGCCAACGCGCCTCAGATTGAGGACACACTGGCGTCCCACCTAGCTCCCAAGTCATCAGGAACAAAACCGACTCTCCCCAGCAAAGCTTGCAAAGCCTCATGCGTCGTTTCTCGAGAAATGCTACAGAGCTCAAGGACTCGCGGCACGCGCCATGAACGCGTCCGCAATGATGCAGGCTTACCTCGCATAAAAACTCCAACAACTGTAGGAAACCTCAGATAAGCAAGCTCCTGCCGAATTACTGGACGAAGCCCGCAGAGCTACAGACTTCGCTCTCCGTATGATGGGGACAGCTGCTATGGTTCAGGGCAGAGGTATGGCGGAAGTGGTCATCGCGATCCGCCACCTGTCGATGATGTTGACAGATTTACCGGAGGGACAAAAGGTGCCTTTACTCCACCACTCGATAGAAGCGGAGGGACTTTTTGGCCAGACTTTGGAGCGAATCCAAACCAAGCTGGACCAAAGGCACAGGCAGGCTGAAGCCCTCAGGGTGGGCATTCCTCGTCTGAGTTTCGCCCCCCCCAGAGAGCCTGCTGGAGGCAGACCTGTACAGCCGCGGCACTGCTCGACGACGCGTGCGCCACCGCAGAAGCGGACAGCATACGAGGAGGAGCCTCGGCAGAGACCCCCGCCAAACCAACCTCGCTCCGAGCACGCATGGAGCAAAAACAGGTTTGTCCCACGCCAAGCGAGCAGGCATAGGGCCTCCTCGGCCAGCCGGGACACTCGTCAAAACCGTGCCTGATGAACCAGGCCCACGTTTACATTTTAGACGACCTCCCGCCCACTCGGTAGCGGGAGCATTCGCACCTTGTTCAGACTTTATTTGTAGCAAAGTGCAAATGGCTGATAACTCTGTTGCATGCACAAACCATGTTCTCCCTGCTGTGAATGACATCAAATCATGTATGTCGTTGCACGTAAGCACGAATAAAACTCATAAAACAGCACATCCCTGTTTTATTGATGATCAAAAAAAAAAACATACCAACACAAATAATGTCAACAGTACGGGCTTCTCTGGCCTGTCAGCCGTCATAAGGGGGGGGCACATCCCCCTCCCTCAGGGCTTAAGGGGTGCCAGCCTACTCAATAAGCCCCAGCAAGATGCCTCAGGACCTGTCTCCAGAAGACAGACCCAGAGGCGTCTGTGAACAGACCCTACACCTTTTGCGGAGACAGGTGGGAAAGGGCACTTGTCCCAGCCCCCGCTCCATTATGAGCAAGGGGCCGGCTGATACACTAACCAGACGAACACGTGACAGGTTCGCACCACAGGAGAGCACGTTGGGTGCCCCAAGGCAGACACAATTTTCACACCCTCAAAGTAGTGGCTGTGATCACGATACTGTGTGTGTAAAAGGATCGGAGTCGAACCAGAATTTTCCTCCTGATTTTGAAAGGAAACTGGGCTCCTTATAAACAAATTATCTTGAGTCTGCAGGTCACAAAGGACCATCCCCATGTTCACACGTTGCTGCTGCTCCTTTATTATTCATGAAGGACACGTAACGCTCGAGCGGTAGAAGAGCAGCACGTGATTTTCCTCACAAAGCTGCATCAAACTTGCTCCCACACAACAGTATCCCACTGGGTGGGACAACAATTGGAATCAAGAGATCTGCTCGTTTACAGAAGCAGCAGCCCCTCAATCCAATAAATCCAGTTTTGGAGGGAAAGAGTAGCTT
Source organism: Garcialebias charrua (assembly GCA_038048925.1). Classification (NCBI taxonomy): domain Eukaryota; kingdom Metazoa; phylum Chordata; class Actinopteri; order Cyprinodontiformes; family Rivulidae; genus Garcialebias; species Garcialebias charrua. Next base: position 28,660 of record JBBPBX010020512.1, on the reverse strand, counting down.
TCCTGTCCCGACTCAATCTAATAAAATTAATAGACTCCATCTGTCTTCGAGGAGACTCGATCAGGGAAGTCTGTTAACACATCAACGTGGAGGCCCACTCACCAACTTGGTTGACCCATAAAGACTCACACAGGAAGTCGCAGCCCGGCTGTCTAGGCCAGGATCTGGAATTAATTCCAGCCTGTTAGCTGAAAAGGACAGAATGATGGCTTCGGGCCTGCCTGAGAATGTGGTAAAAACATACAAAATGCCCGTGCCGGGTCAACACAGTCTCTATACGCACAAAAGTGGCGCATCTTCGAAGCCTGGTGCTCAGAAAGAAATATCATTTCTTATGCTTGCGACCTGGCTCAACTACTAACTTTCCTTCAGGATTTACTGGAAAAGGGTCGTTCTTATTCAACGATTAAAGTGTTCCTTGCAGCTATCTCTGCCTGTCACGAGGGCTGGGGACACAGGACTCCTGGAGCACATCCAATCATAATGAGATATATGAAAGGTGTGCTTCGAACCAAGCCACCCAGCAGGACCTTGACCCCTGGTTGGGATCTTGGCCTGGTCTTGGGGGCTCTTTGCGACCCGCCATTTGAGCCTCTGAGCGAGATTAAGATAGATCTTCTATCTTATAAAACTGCTCTTCTCCTGGCTCTTTGCTCGGCGAAACGCGTGGGTGACCTCCATGCATTGTCTGTACATCCAATGTGTACCAGATTCGCCCCTGACGGGTCAAAGGTCACACTAAGGCCTAATCCCGCATACACTCCCAAGGTCTTGACTCTGAACCATAGGAGTCTAGACTTTGATCTCTCCTCCTTTCCACCTGCTCCTGTCCTCACTCAGGAACAGGAAAGGCTACAGGCTCTCTGCCCAGTGAGGGCTTTACGCACCTACATGCAGAGAACAGCCGAATGGAGGAAAACAAACCAACTGTTTGTCTGCTTTGCCGCACCTGCTACAGGAAAGGCCCTATCAAGACAGCGCCTCTCACATTGGGTGACGGAGGCCATTAAAAGGGCATACGGTAGCAAAGGTCAACAAGTGCCCCCTGGAGTCCATGCTCACTCAACCAGGGGCTTGGCCACTTCCTGGTCATTGTTCAAGGGCGTGTCAGTTGCAGACATTTGTGCTGCTGCGAACTGGAGCTCTTTAAACACTTTTGCAAAGTACTACAGTTTGGATGTTACTGCGTGTGATGTCACTCAGGCTGTTCTTTCTAATACACAATAGAAAGTAGCTTTGAGATGCCTTCTGGTCAAGGGCAGGCGTTCACACTAACAGGCATTTTACTGAGCATTTCAAGGGCGTGAATGAATTACGTTCCCATAGCAAGTATGTTGCACCGAGAGACCGAACTGAAAGGGAACTGAAAGTTATGCACCATAACTCATGTTCCCTGAAGGAAGGGAACGAGGTGCAACATAGCTGGCCCTTTTCAATGCTGAAAGCTCGGTGAAGTGCAATTTTGGAGACAGTTGGAGGGGCGTCAGTCGCCTAAGTACCTAAAGGGCGGTACCTCTGGCGCGGGGTGACGCCCCCTGCCGTAAAAGGCGTGAATGTATTCCTTCAGGTAATCGCGCGGGGGCGCAATTCCCATAGCAAGTATGTTGCACCTCGTTCCCTTCCTTCAGGGAACATGAGTTATGGTGCATAACTTTCAGATTTATTAGGTGGTGATCCAGTAGGGGCACTGGTGAGAGCTGTTGGGGTGGAGAAAATAGAAATTATAGTTCTCCAGATTATCCTGGAGGGAGTAGAAATGTAGTTAAGCTTACTTGTCCTTTTCTTCGTCTTTGCAGGAGAGGAGGGACCAGGAGATACCAGGGTGGCAGAGCAGACCCAGGTTACCAGGTAGGTATAGGGACAGTGGACAGTGGCAGGGTGGATCAAAAGGCTGAATGGCAAGGTGTTTAAAATGTTTTATTTTCTGTGGATGTAGATGGCTGTTTCAAACAAAAGGACCCAGGGAGACACAAGGAACCAGAATGGTGAGTTGTCAAGTGGCGGGTCCAAGGAAGCAAGAAGCAGAGGTAACCAGAGCTACAAGGAGCACAAGGTTAATATATTTGAGTTCAGATCAAATATTACAAAGAGCAGACAACATGCAATGTTCTAGCAGAGTCTACTACAGCCAAGCAGCCTTATGTATCGAATTGTCTTGATCTGTGACAATCTCACCCGTTTCACACCTGATTCTCGTCCTAATTGTCTGCAGGTGTCACCCTCTTGTCTCATTAGTGACTAGTATTTAGTCCTTGTGGCTTTCACACGAGGAGGTGCTTGTTTCCTGAAGCTGCAGTGGCGAGTCCTTACACATGATGTCATTCAAGCATTGTCCTTCCATGGTGTCAGGATCTGTGGTTCCGCTCCACCTACTCTCCTACGGGCACCTGCTTTGTCTGCACCAGAGGTCCCCTCTGGGGACCATGTAAGTTTTTGCTGTCCCGCCAGCAATTCATCCTGTATGATGTTAGTGCAGTTCACTAATTGTCATTTTTGTCTCTCCAAGCCATCTGGTCCTCCTGCATGTGGGTCTCTCATTTCCTCGCCAGCAAGTCCAGATCCTAGCCAGCGAGTCCTGGATCCAGCGAGTTCCGGACCCCTGACAGAATCCTGACATGATCAGCTAATAGGAAACAGCTGAGGTTGATAGACTCTGCCCTGCCACTCAGGACTGGGAGAGGAGAGAAGTGGGAAAAAACAGAATCCCCACACTGTACTGAATTATTTAAATATCCTAATTTATGCTTAATAATGCAGGTAGAAAAATCCAACAATGTTAAATTAGGTCCTCTGACAGATTATTCTTGTTGAAAAGTTTTGTCTCAAACTCAGTCTTATAAATAGCTGTTTATAAAACTGAGTTTCTTGCAGCTCCTCGAACTGATGAAGTCTTTTGGATAAAAATGGAAACCGTTCAACAAGAAGAAGCCATCCAGAGGACCTGGAAAAACTTTGTTGGATTTGAAATACCCTGATGCATGCTCAATAATCCAGGTAGAAAAATCTAAAAAGCTAACTCTGGTCCTCTGGACATTCAAAAAACAAAACATAGCAAAAAAACTGGAGAAATGTTTCGTCTTTCGTCCGAAAGACTTCTTCAGTCTGAGATGCTGTATTCAGCTCAGTCTTATAAATAGCACCCTCTCACAGTGGATCAACCAGTTTGCTGATGACAACCAAAACCAGTCTTTCGGATGAAAGACAAAACGTTTCCACAGTTTTTTGTTTTTTTTTTTGCTTTGTTTTTTGAATGTCCAGAGGACCAGACTTGGCTTTTTTAGATTTGTTGGATTTATTTAGAGTTATTTTTAATCTGAATGTTGTCTTGTTTCTACACATCAACTGTCTTGGAACTATGAATCACTTACAGACTGATAAATGCTTACATGTTTCTTTTAAACTTTTGATTAAAAAAATATATATTTATAAAGTTAAATTAGTTTTATTTGAATATGAGGTGTTTAAAACATAACTGATGTGGACTATTATTTGCAAGTATTACTATGAAATCATGCAAAAATGGTATATGTTAGGTATAACATATTTACTCTGCTTTGTTCTCTGAAAGAACTCAATTTTAAGTGACACCACAACTCTGTAAAGTCCAAGGAGCAGAGTGAGAGCAGTTTTACCAACTGATGACGACAGTCTCAGCGAATGCCATGCAGCAGTCTGACAACTCCAGGGTGTTCTTGGCACCAGGGCTGTTGTCAGTGGTGTGTTTTCAAGTCTCTAGGTGGTTAGTCAGACACATTCAGTGTTCCCTCTCTTTTCCCCAACCCGGTGTGTTTTCGTCTTATTGTACATTGTCGTTTTCTCCTCAGAAAAGAAACAAGTTTTGCTCAGTAATAATTTTTGTTAAAGCCAAGCAGAAAAAGAGATACAGTTCAGAATCAGAATAAACTTTATTGTCATTGCACAGTTAATCACGGCAAAAATACATTTCAGTGCAGCCGTCCAAAGACAACAAGGGTAGAGGGGGTGCACGGGGGCTGCAGCTTTGTTGTGAAGAGCTACCCTTATTGTTTAGATAAGAAAAGGGAAGCAAAACATGTGGAAAGAAGGTAAAAAATGTCTCTCACACTGTGTCCTTGACACACAGGACACAGTGTAAGGTAGCAAAATTCTACCTCAGCACACAAAAAGCAACATAGATAGACATAAGATATTTTGCATAGGGGGAGGCCAGGAGCAGAGCTTCATGATTTACATATCCTTCAGGAGCAATTTGAGATAATGTGGCTATCCAAGGCCAAGTGGGGAAGCCATATTCAGATAAACAATTGTTTTGGGGCAGGCCGACTTTACTGATTTCATGTCTGCCTTCATATTTTCAGCTGGTGCACTCAATGGCAAATCCAAACAGACAGATTTGTGGTCATTCCACTGATCCATGATTGTAGCCTTCTCCAAGGTTGATTCCTTCATGCCAGCAAGTTCCAGGCTCGCAAAGCATCTGAGTCTCAACGCTTGAAGCATGGTACAATCCTTCACATAGGCTAGCAGCCTCACCATTGCCAAAAACTGCTGCTGACGTCTTGCTAATTTGTTGATATCCCAGGTATCTGCCAATTCCAAAAAGCAGATATTCCTGTTGTCGTAATGCAATTATGTATGTGTCATGTGTCCCTTCAGGGCATGAGGGTTCTCCTGCACCCTGTTTCCTGGTCAAGGAAAATGTATCAATTGCATCGAGAGACCAGCTGATCAGATCCATAATTTACGATTCGAAAGATGTATAAAGAAAGACTCAACGATTCACAGGACAATAGCAAAAGGAGAAGGGAGGTAGGAGAAGGAAAAGAAAGTGTATGTCTTCATTGAGAGCAAGTCGGGGGAAAAAACTATAGAAGAAAAGCTTTTGTCACTACAGATTAAGTTAGGAGAAAAATACATAACCTTATTTCTCCCTCACTCACCACACAGTTATAGCCAAAGTTCAGGTATGTCAAAATGGAATTCTGTGGTAAACAGTTGGACAACTAATATGTTATCTGTTGCAGACAGTTCTTTGAACAACTTTTTTAACTGTTTTTTCAGTACACTAGTATAGATTACAGATTAATCCAATTCTAAAGAATCAGAGTCAGAGAATCTTTATTGTCATTTGGACCGCATGTGAAGAGTACAGAAGAGAACAAAGGTAAACATTTTGAGAAAGAAGGCATTCATCACAACTTTAAAGACAAACCGCTTCAGAAAAAATGAGAGGTTCTTAGAAAGCGTTTGTATTTATTCCCTGCCCGTAGCACACCTCTGAGGGAGTAATCGAGCTTCATAAATATGTAAAGCTTCTTTTCAGAATACCCTCTGATAAATCTTCAGTCTTGTACTGGGGCCTCCAACATTACTCTGGCTTTAAACCTTTTTTTGGTGCTCAGCTTTGTCTCTTGCTTTACGCTGCAGATGGGTTTTGTATCACTGAGAATGAGTTGGGGGTGACAAGGAAAGTGGGGAAAGATCTGTGGCGTTAGATGAATATTTTATTTTAGTTGTATGAAAGATATCAAAGAGTAGAGCTATATCCACGTGTCCCATGTAAAATACTTGTGAAAATGTGGTCTTTTTAAGCATCAGTGGTACAATTATGACATCATTGATGGGTAGTCATCAAATCAGATTTAGAGTACAAAGAAATTTTTATCCTAACACCCATAAAACCAAGAACAGTATAGGCTGTGAAATGCATACTGGCAGTGAATGTTGTCTTATGTGAAAATTGGCATGAAATAGTTATCGATAATATTAATATATACTGTATATTTTGAGCAGACTATACATATTTAAAATACTGTACAAAATAGCAATCATGACCAAACATAGCTTTTTAATATTTTTTGGGTTTTAATTGGTTACAGATTTTCGCACACATATGTAAACTAACGGTGCTAATACAGATTTACAATGCTCAATGTCAAAATGTTACTGGAATTTAAATGTGTGCAGTACTAGTAAAGTCTGTGTATTTGTGATTATTTGTTTGAAGTATTTAACTATGCTTTTGTGGATTGCATGTTTTCTGGCATACAGGTGCTGGTCATAAATTAGAATATCTTGAAAAAGTTGATTTATTTCAGTAATTCCAATCAAAAATTGAAAGTTAAATATTATATTCATTCATTACACACAGACGCTTGGAAAACAGCCTTTGTTCCACCTTTGCTGAAGGGAGGTGACCCCACCTCACTAAACAACGATCTACCAATCTCTAAACTCTGCATTTAAGCCAAGGTTCTAGAAAAACTGATAAACTCTAAAATTAAAAAGTATTTGGACTCATTTAACATCTTACCTCTCCATCAATCTGGATTCAGGAAACAACAGAGCACAATGACTCCTTCACTGAAGGTTTTTCATGACATTGTTGAAGCATTGGATGCTAAGGCTTATTGTGCTGCACTTTTCCTAGACATGTCTAAAGCTTTTGACACTGTTGGCCATGACATCTTGCATCATGAGTTCTCAGAAATTGGTTTCTCATATCACACCATGGTTCATTAACTGTCTCTCAGATCAGATGCAATATGGTCAACATAATGGCACTTCTTCCAGTTATTTAACGGTCAACAATGGTGTACCACAAGGCTCAGTCTTAGGACACACCCTCATCACAATCTACATATGTAATGTAGGTCAGACCATACATAATGCATTTCTGTGCTGCTGTTGCTAAGGTTTTCCATCTTTTGCAATCCGCCTTTGACATCATTGTCTGATTTGTTTGGTCTCAAACTTGTCCTAATGCCGATAAAACCAAAGAGATACTTTTTTTTTTAAACAGGAAAGTCAGTCCCTGAAGTTCTTCCTCTGATTTTATCCTCAAATGGCATCATTTACAGAGTTTGTCGAGTCCTATAAATATTTGGGTATCTTGGTCGACTCGCATCTCTCTTTTAAGCTCCACGTAGAAAACCTAGTAAGGAAACTGAAAGTTAAACTGAGTTTCTTTTTCAGAAATAGATCCTGTCTAACTCTGAATGCTAGGAAATGCCTTGTAACAGCACCTTCCCTCCATTGACTACGGTGACATTGTTTACATGAACGTTCCTACAAGCACCCTGCAGATGCTGTATGCTGTCTATCGTGGGCTTCTGAAACCGAAACGCATCAAAAAATCTCTCCAAACATGTGTATATCATAACTGGGCCTTTGTCAATTCAGCGAGGAAATCTACAAAACACACTAATAAACAGAAAAAGGACAACAGACGAAAAAACATTGTCATCCCTTGTGTGGCTGGAGTATCAGAGAATTTCAGAAGGATTTTCAACAAACACAACATCCCAGTACATTTCAAACCCAGCAGGACTCTCAGACAGAGGCTGGTATACCCTAAGGACAAAACACCCATACAAACAGTGTGGTGTAGTGTATGCGGTCCAGTGCAGCGAGGACTGTCCAGACCTCTACATTGGGGAAACTAAACAGCCTATTCACAGACGAATGTCCCAACACAGGAGAGCCACCTCCTCTGGACAAAACTCAGCTGTTCACCTCCACCTCACAGACAAGGGACACTCATTTGAGGACCAGAATGTGCACATTTTGGACCAAGAACACAGGTGGTTTGAGAGGGGTGTGAAGGAAGCTGTTTATATTAAGCGAGAAAAGCCTTCTCTTAACAGAGGAGGAGGTCTCAGATTCCAACTTTCAAAAACGTATAATGCAGCTTTAGGACTGATTCCCAGACAATTTTCACACTTGATGGGAACAAAGGAGCTTCATCTGTGAATTAGACTAACAAAGACCTTAAGAAACCCCTACTGTTAAGGTGTGAGGTGTGATTTGTCAATCTACATAGGTATGTGTGTATCTTATCTCAGCCTTTAAAACCTGAACCCCACTCTCTGCACTTTGAATTGAGAAAGCTCCTCGGATGAGGAGGGAAACGTCTTCTGTTACAAATAAAGTCCAGTTGTTTTTGTATAGAACGTTCTTTGAACTGACAACTAATGAAAACCCCAAATTCAGTATCTTGAAATTTAGAATATTACTTAAGACCAATTTTTTTTTTTTTGACCAACTGAAAAGTATGAACATAAAGTATGAGCATGTGCAGCACTCAATACTTAGTTGGGGCTTCTTTTGCCTGGATTACTGCAGCAATGTGTTGTGGCATGGAGTCGATCAGTCTGTGGCACTGCTCAGGTGTTATGAGAGCCCAGGTTGCTCTGATAGTGGCCTTCAGCTCTTCTGAATTGTTGGGTCTGGTGTATCATCTTCCTCTTCACATTACCCCATGGATTTTCTATGGGGTTAAGGTCAGGTGAGTTTGCTGGCCAATTAAAAACAAGGATACATGTGCTTTGTGGACTTGGAGAAGGCATTTGACCGCGTCCCTCAGGGGGTTCTGTGGGGGGTACTCCGGGAGTATGGGGTACCAGGCCCATTGATATGGGCTGTTAGGTCCCTGTACGACCGGTGTCAGAGCTTGGTCCGCATTGCCGGCAGTAAGTCAGGCTCGTTTCCGGTGAGAGTTGGACTCCGCCAAGGTTGCCCTTTGTCACCGATTCTGTTCATAACTTTTATGGACAGAATTTCTAGGCGCAGCCAAGGTGTTGAGAGGATCCGTTTTGGTGGCCTTAGAATCGCTTCTCTGTTTTTTGCAGATGATGTGGTCCTATTGGCTTCATCAGATCGTGATCTACAGCTTTCGCTGGAGCGGTTTGCAGCCGAGTGTGATGCGGCCGGGATGAGGATCAGTTCCTCCAAATCCGAGGCCATGGTCTTGAGCCGGAAAAGGGTAGCATGCCCTCTCCGGGTCGGGGAGGAGGTCCTGCCCCAAGTGGAGGAGTTTAAGTATCTCGGGGTCTTGTTCACGAATGAGGGAAAACTGGAGCGTGAGATCGATAGGCGGATAGGTGCAGCATCCGCAGTGAAGCGGGCGCTGTACCGGTCTGTCGTGGTGAAGAGAGAGCTGAGTCGAAAGGCAAAGCTCTCAATTTACCGATCGATCTACGTTCCCACCCTCATCTATGGTCATGAGCTTTGGGTTGTGACCGAAAGAACGAGATCTCGGATACAAGCGGCTGAAATGAGTTTTCTCCGCAGGGTGTCTGGACTCTCCCTTAGAGATAGGGTGAGAAGCTCAGTCATCCGGGAGGGACTCGGAGTAGAGCCGCTGCTTCTCCACATCGAGAGGAGCCAGTTGAGGTGGCTCGGGCATCTGGTTAGGATGCCTCCTGGACGCCTCCCTGGTGAGGTGTTCCGGGCATGTCCCACCGGGAGGAGACCCAGAGGAAGACCCAGGACACGCTGGAGGGACTATGTTTCTCGGCTGGCCTGGGAACGCCTTGGGATTCCCCCAGAGGAGCTGCTCCATGTGGCTGGGGAGAGGGAAGTCTGGGCCTCCCTACTTAGGCTGCTACCCTCGCGACCCAACCCCGGATAAGCGGGAAAAAATGGATGGATGGATGGATACGATGGTCCTTAAACCAGGTACTGGTAGCTGTGGCACTGGATGCAGGTGACAAGTCCTGTTGGGGGAAAAAGACTACATCTCCATGAAGTTGATCAGGAAGCATGAAGTCCTCTAAAACTTCCTGGCAGACAGATGTGTTGACTTTGGACCTCAGAAAACACAGTGGACCAACACCAGCAGATGACATGGCACCCCAAACCATCACTTACTGTGAAAACTTGACACTGGACCTCAAGTAACATGGATTCTGTGCCTCTCCTCTCTTCCTCCAAACTCTAGGACATTGATGTCCAAAGGAAATTAATAATTTACTTTAATCAGATAACCTAACTTTGGACATTTTATCTGCTGGTGTTGGTCCACAGCTGTGTTTTCTGAGGTCCAAGGTCAATGCATATGAATATTGTAGCAGATAGCATCCATCCTCTTTTCATCAGTTTGAACCTCTGAGCTCAGGGAGGTGTTATAAGGTCCCTCTGGCAACGAAGAGCATCTATAAGAAGTCATTTATTCTAAGTGCAATAACCAATCTTAACCAAGCCAAATTATAACATCTACCTATGCTGTGCAAAAAAAATTATTTTATGCACAAATTGTTAATATTTTGATTGTATGGATGTGTTTTATGGTTAGAGAGCTGAAAAAAAAATTTCACCTTGGTGGACAATAAATTTTATCTGATCTTATCTTATCTTTACAGGCAGTTGAAATGAGTTTCTTCCGTAGCTGGACTCCCCCTTAGAGGGTGAAAAGTTCAGTTATCCACGAGAGACTCAGAGTAGAACCACTACTCCTCCACATCGAGAGGAACCAGTTGAGGCGGTTCGGGCATCCAGTAAGGATGCTTCCTGGGCGCCTCCCTAGGGAGGTGCTTTGGGTATGGCCAACTAGGAAAAGACCCCGGGAAAAACCCAGGATACGCCAGAACATCTGGAAGAGGTGGCTGTGAAAAGAGATGATTGGAACTCCCTGCTCAAACTGCTGCCCCCACGACCTGACTTCCGAACAAGCGGAAGATACTGGATGGATGGATGGATGGATGCATGGATAGATGGATGGATGGATGGATGGACATTAAATGATTTCTTTCTGGGAATTTCATTAAATTCCACTGAGTAGGTCAGGATATATTTTGCTAACAGGCAGGGTTGACACTTACAGTTATTGCCAAACAAAAAAACAAACAAAAATTGTCAGATTATAGTAATAAATTTAGTTTAGTTTATTTAAATATCGCCAAATCACAACAAAAGTCATCTCAGGGCACTGTACAGAAGCAACTACATACATTATAAAAGCCAATTAATAAAAGTTATCAATGTAAGGAAGCCAGCAGATTGCATTACATCTTCACTTGGTTGCAGCTTCCCATTCTGAGCAAACATCTCAATCAAAGTATTTGTTAGGAATAACTCTCAGCAACTTCCACACCATAATATAGCTTGACATCTAAAATTGACTGAGTTGCAGTGATTAGCTGAGGAGGGCAGCACGGTGGCTCAGTGGTAGAGCAAGAAGGTTGCCAGATCAAATCCTGGCCAAGGCCATTTCTGGGTGGAGTTTGCATGTTCTCTCCATGCATGTGTGAGTTTTCTCTGGGTACTCCAGTTTCCTCCCACAGACCAAAAACATGCATGCTAGGCTGACTGGTAACTGATTCCCAAGTGTGAATGGTCATTTGTCTCTCCGTGTCCCTGTGATGGACTTGTGACCTGTCCAGGTGTCCCCTGCCTCTCACACAGTGACTGCTGGATATGGGCACCAGTGACACCCATGACCCAGAAAGGAAAAAGCAGGTAAAGATAATGGATGGATGGATTAGCTGTAGTGGCCATCTTGAATCAAGTTAACATTATAATTAAGTTGTTGATGTGCATCCAGTGGTTATCATCTGAGAGATCCATGAGATATTTTAACAGACAACTAGAAAAACGTATAAGCACAAGCTGTTACATGGCATGTGGCCGTGGGGCGATAATAGCCATTCTCACAGCAGTTTCAGTGCCATTAAAACAAGAATCTCACAAAAGCTGCAGTTTTCCATTACATATTCTTAAATCTTGTTTAATAAGTAATTTCAACTGTTCTTTTACTGATTGTTTTGTTTGTTTGATTTTTGTGACAATAAAAAGTATTCACATATTGCAAACGTATTCCTTAAAACTTATGGAACTTTGTAAATATGCATTTGCTCTTCCAACTGCATTTCAGTGACTGGACTGCTAATGTACTCTAATGAACTGGAAATGGAAAGCAGAATATAACAAGCCACCAGAGATATCATGTTGGACTCTGGAGAATCATTAGGCAAAGTTTCCATTTATTTATCTGCAAGTACAAAGTATACACCCCAAAAGAAAAGGGAGCACTGTGGCTTCTTGCAAACATACGTACCTGCAGAAAACTGTTAGCTGTGGTACTAACAGCACACTCCTCTCCCTCTCTGTCTCTCGTGGCTCTGTTATGTTCACAGTGTTCCATGCAGGGAAAATGGAGATGCTGGCTGCAAAGTCAGATTGTTTCCTTAAGTCAGCACTGGCGTAAGAGCGAGATAGCCAGAGTACAGCACAGATGGTGATTAGCTTTTAACAGAAGAATAAAATGGTGGAAAGAGAAAATTCTGAAAATGGTTATAGTTATGAGAGATAAAAGTGAGGGCCTAGTCAAGATGTAAGTGCTATACTGTATGTTGTCATCATTGTATAGTATGTTCCCATACAATGATGAACTTGGTTCTCTGCATTTAACCCATTGCACCTGAGATACGCCCAGGTGGAGCAGTGGGTAACTATTGAGCATTGGGGAGCACGGGATTAGGTGTCTTCCACGACATTTGGAAATGGCTGGGAGTCAAACCGCAACTTTCTGGTCCCAGGTCGGCTGCCCTAAGGTTTTATGCCGGGTTTCCACCAAACGCTTTTCGCGCCTCCGAAGCAGCCACTTTACATTGAAAGTCTATGTGGCCGCGCATCTTGGAGCAGCGGGGCGTGACGCGGCGCGTCTTCAGCATTTCAAGCAGCGCAGCAGCGCCCGGCAGTCCCTTTCCACGCACGCGCGCGTCCGCAGCAGCCGAGCCAGCGAGCAGCAGAAGCAAGAATATTCTTGCTTCTGCTGCTCGCCGCGTCGCAGCAACCAATCGGGAGAGACTCTGCTATGTGATGACGCAACGACGACGGGACTTTTTGTGGACTTTTTAAACTTACCCCGTCGAGCCTCCGTGGCGAAAACAGCCTCCGGTAGGAAACCTGGCATTTTTAAAGTTGCTGCTGTCCACTCGAGCGTACGATCACCCCAAACATAAAAAAAAAAAAACGTTTTAATCTCAACAAAGACTTTTGGAGCTGCAGTTCGGCTCGTAGAAAACCCACTCAAGTAGTAACGAGGCTCACGTACAGCTGATTTTATCTGCTCGGTGCACAGAAAAACAACACATATCTGACCGGGAAGGGAGCCAGACGCTCCTCCCACTGCGCGTCTGCAGACACGTTCGGTGGAAACAGACATCTGTTGACAAGCAGAAAACATGGTGCGTTGGGAGCGTTTTGATGCGTTTAGTGGGGATGTAGCATTACAGTTAGGAAGCTTGAGTGCCACTGAACTGGCTGAGAGTGAGCTTAAAAGCCTCAAAGAAACACAATTTCACTGCTGTGCAAGGCGCCGCTGACACTAGCGTAGTGTTCAGAGCAGTGGTGTACTCTACATTTTTGAAGTGGTGCTTAGAAACCAATGTACACTGGTTAGTACAATGTAATTGTCAATTTATTTAGAGTTTTAAGCATATTGAACATTTCCAACTTTCTCTGATGCTTATATTTGAATAAATGAATAACAAACTTTGTACAACTGTTGGTTTTGTGTTAAAACATCTTAAAGAACTTATAAAACAGTATCAAAGCAAAACATGTTCAAGTATTAAGTTGTAAGTATAGAATTATACAATAATTTGTTGGATAAGCAAATGTAATAAACAAGCGCTGTATACAAATAGATTGTTACAGAAGCATTTAACTGCTGTTTAACATATCAATAACACATGCCTAACGATATGTCATGTATCAGAGTCAGAGTCAGAGAGTTTTTATTGTCATTTGCACCGCATGTGGTACATGTGATGAAAACGAGATTATGTACACGGGGTCCCAGTTACATCCAACAACAAATGCAAGAGAAAAACAGTAATAACATCTAGAATTAACTAAGAAAAACATCAACTAGTAATACACTAAGCCCTAATGTAGTGGAAAAACATCATTATAAACAGCAGCACGAACATGAGTCTGTATGAGCAGATGGTCACAGATGAACACAGCAACAAGAAAACAGATCAGCATCAGCATGATGTGATATTTTGCAGTGTTTATTCTTATTATTTATTTATTCATGAGTCTAACAGCCTCAGGGTAGAAGCTGTTCCTCAGTCTAGTGGTTCTACATTTGATGCTCCTCAACCTCCGTCCTGAGGGGAGTGGGGCAAAGAGTGAGTGTGCTGGGTGAGTGAGGTCTTTCATGATGCAGGTGGCTCTTTTCCTGCATCTGGAGGTGTAAATGTCTGTGATGGTGGGGAGACTGACTCCAACAGACTTCTGTGCAGCCTTCACCACTCTCTGTAGAGCTTTCCTCTCTGCAACTGTGCAGCCTCCATGCCACACATTGATGCTGGAGCACAGGATGCTCTCCACTGCACACCTGTAGAAGGAGGTGAGGACTGGGCTGCTCAGACCAGCTCGTCTCAGCCGTCTGAGGAAGTAGAGTCTCTGATGACCTTTCTTGATCAGGCTGGTGGTGTTGTTGCTCCAGCTGAGGTTATCATTCAAGTGTACACCCAAGTATTTGTAGCTGGAGACCACTTCCACCGCAGATCCACCTATGTTCAGTGGGGCGTGGGTGTGTTTGTTCCTTCTGAAGTCCACAATCATCTCCTTTGTCTTCTTCACATTCATGTCACAGTCATTACTCCCTGCGCTCTAACAATTTAGTCCTCCTGTCAGTTCCTCCTGTCAGAACTGAACTAGGAAAAAGAGCATTCAGCTTCGCCGTCCCCTCAGCCTGGAACAACTTACAGAAAGATCTGAAACTATCAACATTCATCTCTCCTGGATCCTTTATGTCAACCGTAGTAGAAAATGTCATCAAGAAACTTGACCATTGCAGATGTTTCTAACCATTACTTATCCAATATACATGTCATTGTTGATTTTTTTAACTTTATTTACCCAACCGAGGTCTGTCTGCTTGTTTTGTATATAATGTATATAGAAATCTGTCATATCCTGTTGGTTTTGAACTGTCAACATCTGTTTACTGTGATTGTAGTTTTCTTTATTTTCTTTTGATAAGTGCAAATGCCTATTGCCAATGTGACGTGTGCTGCTGACCACTTGACCAGGTCACCCTTGTAAAAGAGATCTCGGTCTCAACGGGCTCTACCTGGTTAAATAAAGGTGATTGATTGATTGATTGATTGATTGATTCTCTTTGCACCAGCTCTCCAGGTGTTCCACCTCCTATCATTGGGCACAAGTGGGTATACTGAAAATCTTAAGCTTTTCTAGTGGGTATACTCCGTATGAAGCAACACAGCAGAACGACTGCTTCACTGAAAGTTTTTAATTACGTTGTTGAAGTACAGTAATAATAATAATAATAATACTTTTTTTATAAAGCCACTTAAAACAACCACAGCTGCAACAAAGTGCTGTACACATGAAATCAAAAACATTTAATAAACACATACATTTTTTTCCTTCATCCATCCATCCATCCATCCATCCATTTTCTTCCGCTTATCCGGGGTCGGGTCGCGGGGGTAGCAGCCTAAGTAGGGAGGCCCAGACTTCCCTCTCCCCAGCCACTTGGAGCAGCTCCTCCGGGGGAATCCCAAGGCGTTCCCAGGCCAGCCGAGAAACATAGTCCCTCCAGCGTGTCCTGGGTCTTCCTCTGGGTCTCCTCCCGGTGGGACATGCCCGGAACACCTCACCAGGGAGGCGTCCAGGAGGCATCCTAACCAGATGCCCGAGCCACCTCAACTGGCTCCTCTCGATGTGGAGAAGCATTACATATTTTTATTAATATGATGTGTTCGTAAAGTCGGATTGCCGTAAGTCAACTCGAGACCGCCGTAAGTCGAGGACTAACTGTATTGGATGCTAAGGATTATTGTGATGCACTTTTCTTAGACCTGTCTAAAGCTTTTGACACAGTGGAT
Source organism: Garcialebias charrua (assembly GCA_038048925.1). Taxonomy (NCBI): domain Eukaryota; kingdom Metazoa; phylum Chordata; class Actinopteri; order Cyprinodontiformes; family Rivulidae; genus Garcialebias; species Garcialebias charrua. The sequence goes on along the minus strand of JBBPBX010020512.1, from coordinate 13,034 downwards.
CATAACATCTTGTGTCATACGCTCTCAGAAATTGGTTTCTCAGATCATACCATTGGTTGGTTATCTAACTATCTTTCAGATCGGAGGCAATGTGTTCAACATAATGGTACTTCCTCCAGTTATTTAACAGTCAACAATGGTGTACCACAAGGCTCAGTTTTAGGACACACCCTCTTTACAATCTAAGTGTAATGTAGGTCAGAGCATCACTGATGCATCCTTACATTTCTATGCTGATGACACAGTTGTTTACTGTTGAGTAGGGATGCACCGATCCACATTTCTCACTTCCGATCCGATCCGATACTTATTAACTGAGTATCGACCGATACCGACACTTTTCCGATCCGATACTGTTTTTAGTTTTTGGTTATAACTATTTGTTAGAATGGGAAAGACAACAAAATCAACTCTCTTATTGGTTAAGGGGAGTGGCTGTGTTGTCTTTCCCATCATGCTTAGCGCTTTTTTAGTTTTTTCAGCTGCACCATGAGTAAGGAGGACATGTGTGTGGTATACTTGCCTCCTGTCCTGTGTACTGTTAAAGTCAGTGGGTTCCCTATTGTAAGGCTTAAGAGTGTCTTCATTGGGTTTATCTCACACAATGTTAAGAAGGGCAGTCACAGAATGTGATTGAACACAAGTGCTCTCTGAAGCTGGATCGGAAAAGGATCGGCAGGTTGGATCCGATACTTAAATAATGTTGGTATCGGATACCGATACCGATACTGGATCGGATCTGCCCCATCCCTACTGTCGAGCTAAAACAGTTGCTAAGGCTTTCCAGCTTTTGCAATCTGCTTTCGACATCATCCAGTCATATTTGTTTGGTCCCAAACTTGTCCTAAACACGACAAAACCAAAGGGATGCTTGTTTCAAACTTAGGCCCTGTTTACACGGACACTGTGTGGGGGAAACGGATGTTTTGGGTATGTTAATTAGGTGAAAAGTTTTGCGTTGACACGGTCGAATTCTGTGGATACGACTCTCTCCCCCTCCACCCCCCGTCCTCATGATTTCACTGTAGTTACCATGCTGGGCCATTAGATGGCGCTGTGATTTTTGGAACCTTCACTACTGCGCATGCGTGCTGCCTGAGGTAAACAGAGCAGCCGAGGCAGCCTGCCTCGTCTGTTTCCTCTCTGGCTAAAAGTTCAGCTAACTAAGTTGTTGTCAACAAGTTAACAACAAGTTAAAGCTGGAATTTGGATAAGAGTCAACAGATTTGACACCAAGTGGGACCGCTTCATCTAACAAGCTGCACACCAGTTGCTGACTGGACCGGAACCGCGTCAACATGTCTGACTTTAGTCCGTGAGAATCAGCTGATTTCCAGCAGCGCTACAAGGTAAACAATGTTCTTAATAATGTTTCCTTGTGTTTAGTTCGATCACAGAACAACCAACTGAGGTTTTATTTTTATTTTTTTCCTGCGAGGTCGAAGCTGTCGTTCCACGAAGCGAACCGGTTCGGATCTGGGTCCAGTGTCCACCAGGATGAAAACAACAGAGTCCAGTTCATTAAAGTTCGGTTAACGTGTTTTTAAAAGTGTTCAATTTAATTCTCAGTGTTTGTGACATGAGTTTGTGGTGTTGAATAAACAAATAAATTAAAAATCAACCTGGTGTCTTCATTTTCAGCAGCATGTTAGGCATGACGTAACGAGTCCAGATAGCTTCATTTAGCTCAGATAAATTTAAATATCTCCCACGCTAACATAAATACTGTTTATTATTGTTAAACTGTTAATATATAGCACATTTAGTATGTTATAGTGCAGCGTGACACGTGAAATGTCCGACTGCCTCGTTAACAGCGACAACTGGATCCAGGCAGCTGGCTCTCTTCCAACACAGATGCAGGTAAGGTGTAGAATAATTAAATATGAGAATCAAAATATATTCCATCAGCTATAGTTCAGAAAGTGGTGCGTGTGTCCACTGTCCAGTCCACCGCCATTGTTAAAATGCCGGCTGTCTGCGCGTGCGTGCTGCGTGCATGTGTTCAAACAAAAGCTCCGCGGGAGATGTTTACATTATCAACGGGGGGTCAGCGAAAAAGATCCACTCTGGAGGCTGGGTTCAAAAACCATCGGAGTCAAAGCCCCCCTCTTTGTGGACTCGTGTAGGCGATACGCAAAGACGCAGAGAGAAAGGAGCGGTTCCACTCAAAATATGCGCCGTGTAAACATGGCCTAAAAGTCAGTCTCAGCAGTTCTTCCTCTGTTTATCCTCAAATGGTGTCCCTATTGTGTTTGTCGATTCCTACACATATTTGGGTATCTTGGTCGATTTGCATCTCTTGTAAGCCTCACATACAATATAATACAATAAAACTTTATTTATAAAGCACTTTAAAACAATACCATTGGCCAAAGTGCTGTACACTAACACAAACAAGCATAAAACTATTATTTTCACATAGAAAACTTAGTAAGGAAACTGAAAGTTAAACTGGGTTTCTTTTTCAGAACTAGATCCTGTCTAACTCTGAATGCTAGAAAACACCTTGTAACTGTGACTTTCCTTTCCTCCATTGACTATGGTGATATTATTTACACGAATGCCCCTACAAGCACCCTGCAGATGTTGGATGCTGCCTATCATGGTGTGCTAAGATTCATAACTGGCTGTAACTATCGTACCCATCACTGCACCCTGTATTCACTGGTTAACTGGACATCATTAACTTCCTGTAGACTCTCTCACTGGTACATTTTTTTTAATCACTTATTGGTCTGTTGCCTTCATGTCACTGCATGAGTGCAGCTACAGCGTGCGCTCTCAGGACATTATTACATGCAGTGTTCCCTCAGTGCAGACTGAACTAGGCAATATGGTCTTCTCCTGCTCTGCTCCTGTTTCCTGGAATATCTTGCAAAAAGATCTGAAGCTCTCGACCTTGACCTCTCTAAGTGGCTTCAAATATCTGTTAAGTTCCTGGGAAAAACCAATGCAGACATGTTCCGGTTTTTAGTTTTCTAGATTGCTTTACATTGTAGCTGTTTTTTCACTATTTTTCCTTTTAATTACATTTTATTTTCACTCGTAAAAAAAATATTAATAAACTTGTACACCTCCTTTATGATTGTCTATTGTTGTCGCTGTTGTCCACTGTTGTCATCACTCTTTGTTAAAAATTCAGGTCTCTCATGTAAATGAGCCCCCGAAGCTCATTGGGATTAACCTGTATAAATAAATGTTGAATTAAGGAAAAAAGGGTATGCTCGTGTAGTGATACACCTAGTCTATGATATTTTAGGGTTCACATCTCTTTGGAACTCTCAGTGTTACACCTTCTTGAAGCCTTCAAGGAGACGAGTAAACACTATTTTGGTTAACAATTATTATGAATTAATGGACACTAATTAATCAGATTGAACTTTCTCTTTAATGTGTGTTAATTCAGAATTGATCAAACAGTATTTTTGTCATTTCAATGATGATTTCACTAAGCTGGTATATTTTAAATATGACAAAGTTAAGAGAACATCTCAGAATGATCATGCTTTAAACTGTCTGCTCTATGCAGAATAAGTGTCTAAAGTTGAATGAACAATCCTTCGTATTTGTTTGAACTGTTTTTGTTTCGAAGGAAAAGTGCTAGACATAGCTTGCTTTCGGTCTCCCGTCCTTTCTAAAAACAATGAATCTGTTCTCAAAACAAATCACATGCACCTGCATCTTCTCACTTATGTTTTCTATGTTTTGTCTACCCTATCATCTGTCACTCAAACTCACTCACTTGCAAAGTCACTCCTTCTCTAGTGATGGACAGCCAATCAGCAGGAAGTATGTGACTAAGTCACACCCCCTTCTTAAAGGGCACTTCCTGCATTTTTGGCTTTAGAGTTTTGGGAGAGAACTAACTGACACCTGGCATCTCTCCCTGGAGAAAGCAGGAGACGCCCGGTCATTGTGCCAACTCGACCCACGTCTTCAGCAAAGGTTCAAACAGCACGTCAGCTGTGAACCCCTTCGAGTGTCACAGCTCCAAGCGGTGACTCTCTTTCTGGAAGCTATCTTGAACAAAACCAGAACCAGGCATCACTCTAGGAGGCCGAAGCAGACGGTCTCGAGACCGTGGCAAGATGAAAGTGGTCGCCTGTAAAACGCAGCAGCATGCACGTCTGGCTTGACTAATTTACCGGAGTCGAGACAGGATCATCTTCACGAAGGTAAAAGTGTTTCATCACGGTACGGACGTCCAGCCGAAACCGAGCAGAGGGTGCTATCTCTGGTTAAACATCTCAAGATAAGATTCAACCATTTCATTTCAATCTTTTATCTTTCCTCCTTAAACTCCTCCTTATGTTTGTTTTCATCATGGTAAACTTTAAGTAATGTGCCAACAGAAAGGTCCAACTGTCTGTTTGTTTTAATTTGAATTCTTGTCAACGTAGTTATTAAATCAGAGCTAATATCGATACAAATGTTTAATGTAATTTTTGTGATAGTTTCAATAAAAGGTCTAATTTTTTGGTAGACCAATATAAATTGAAGTCTCCTGTGAAGTTACATTTCTGGCTAATCACAGTAAAAACAATTTAGTATCGGAAAAAGGAAGAACTCGCACTTTGGTGGCAGTTTGTGCAGTTAAACTCTGCTCATAAACTGCGCATCTACAATAATGCCAGACTCAGTAAGTGTTTAAATACCTTACAACCGCATTATTCTATTACAATTGGTGGCTCGTCCGAGTTCCTGGAACGTTTATTAAGTTGTTTTGTGTAGCTTGATGTTACGGTGTTGTTGGCATAGTTTGCATCCTGGTTTTGGGCTTATAAGGATAGTTCTGGCTGGTGGAGTGTCCGGGAGTTGCTGATCGTGGCATTGTCTGGATTATTTCCCGATAGAATTATTCTTTTCTTTCACTTTTGAACGTATGTTTTGGAGCTGCGGATGAATGAATGTTTGTTTTTGTGAGACGTTTCATTACGTGTCGCGAGGCTGCATGCATTTTTTCGTTTTGTGACCGCCGAGTCACCTCTGCTTCATTTTATTGCATCTGCGATTTACTGTTAAACGTCTGTTTCACTCTTTGCTGCTCCATTTTTACCTAATCTGTTACAACGTGTTTGCCGAGGTTCGGGAAAACCCACTCCGCTTTGGGCCGGACCGAGATCCGGTTCCGTTTGACGTAAAGTCCGTTGTTGTACACAGTTAGCGTGCTGCCTCCCCTGGGGGCGTGGGGTTAGCTTGGATGTGTTGTGCTCGTTAACAGAATTTTTCTGCGGTGTAAAAGTCGTTTATTTTGTGGAAGTGAGTCCAGTACTTTGGGTCGAGCTAGGCTAAACGGTACCGACAAGATGGCTGCTTAAAACGCTGTGATTGGTCCATTGTGTGTCGCGTTCAAGAACGTTGGTTTCTGTAGACTCTGGTTGTCAGATTCATTTATGTACACATTTCTGACGGTTTATTTGTGTTGTTTGAGTTCTATGCGCGTGATATCGTCGAAGACTGGCTTTACCGCGGTGTTTTGCGATATTTATGGCTGTTTTAGGACGTTAGAAAGTCCGTTCCACGCTTTTGTTCGACCGACCGCAGGTCCGTGAACACACCGCTCGAACGGCACGTCGCACGTGGGCGGCGTTAGGTTTGGAAGACACAATTTCCCATGAACACTTGGGTTTTAGAACTACAGTTCTGTCTTCGCTGTGATTGGTCGATTACGCTGTAAGTGTTGACGCTTGCGCAGTGGGTGAAGCCCGCTCCTCGTCAACTTTCACTTCACAGCTGCTTGTCCCAGACGAGTTTCCGTGCTTGTTTGTCCATTACTGTCATTGAAAAGACTGTTTAAACGCGGTGTTTTTGAGATTTTAATGGGTGGATTGAGTCGGTTGCTCTGAGACTGCCGATCGCCATGTGACCAGGTCACGTGACACCGATTTTGCCGGTTTTATGAGGACCGACCTTATTTCTTTTAAACGCAGTTTAAAAGGTTTCACAGTTCAACCGATTTTGCTCACATGAGTTCGTTTTTGTGAGCCTGGGGTTCTAGGGCTTATCACGTTACGCTTTAGATCTGTCTGATTGATGCTTTTCATCCGTTGTTGGATGTCTGTGTGGGCTAAAAGCTGCAGCTTCGCTCACTGGTGATAACAGCGCCTCTATAGCGGTCAGATAGTGAAATTACAGTCGCTGTGATAAACTCACTTCCAGCGCTGTGCCCCCTGCTGGTTACATTAGAAGACGCAGTCTTCCTGTAATTTGTACATGTTGAATGTTCCTGTTTTAAACGGGTAACATTTTGAGAATATTGTACACACAGCACCCTTTCATTTGATTTTCACATATAATCAAATGTTGATGGCAGAACAGTTACACAGATTTAATACAGACATGTCTGTTGTTGATAAAATTTGACACCTTTATCATCAATTCTGTGCAAAACTAGCTCTCTGTCCCTGTTTTTAGACTGCAAGTTTAAAATAACACAGGAGGCATTTTTTGTCTTGATTTTCACAAAGTCACACAAAATACAGCCAATTTTGTTTGACCTTGTCACAGGTCAACAAATTAATAGGAATCACTGATTTTTTTTATTTTCACATCCTGGCATCACATGGTGAGAATACACACTGTGAAATGAGACCCACGTTATTTGATTTTTCACAGAACATCAGTACAAAGATGGACGTTCAAACAGGTGCATCCTTTGATAGGCACTTAGCTGCAAAGAACGTCCTTCAGGAACCAGGGGCCTCATGTACAAAGACTTGCGTAGATTTCTTACTGAAAAGTCACGTACGGACAAATCCAGAAAAGTGTCCACGCACAAAAAAATCCAGATTTATCAAACTGTGCGTACACCGGAATCCACGCACATTCCTTATGTACAACACAATCAACGTGGAATTCAGCGCACATGAGAGAGTGGCCGACTCCGCCCTTGACACGCCTCCGTATGAATATGCAAAGTCATTCAAATATGCCATGCACGACAGGAATGTCGTCTCTGCTCCATTGCAAACCATGTCGGAACGTGGAAAAAAGAGGAACTTCACGGACTGTGAACAGAAATCACTTCTGAGTGAGGCAGAGAAGCACGGAAAAAGGCTTCATTCGGCACGCACAGTGCAAAACAAACCATCCACTTTTAAATAAGAAGTTGACCAAGCTGATCTAACATGCCTGTATAGCTTAGTGGCGAACGCGCCCGCCCTTCGTCCCAAAGGTCGTGAGATCGACTCCCGCTTGGTACAATGTTTTTTTTTTTTCATTCCAGATTTAAAGACCACAGGAAAACTATTGAATGAAACAACAAGAAATAGAACAATACATGAAATGAAAGGAAGCAGACGATTTATTGTTTTGTAAATAGTTTTCATGTGTATTTCAATCTGGAACGAAAAAAAAAAGAAAAACGTTGTACCATGCGGGAGTCGATCTCACGACCTTTGGAACTAAAGGCAAGCGCTTTACCCACTGACCTAAACGTAGGCGTGTTAATACACCTTGGTTAACTTCTTATCTAAAGAAATTACATCTCATTGTTGTCAATATTGTTGCCACTATCTGGCGCATGCTTTTATATCCACTCATCTAATTGCGTCCATGTGGATGTAATAATCGTTAATCATGTGTGTTTGGTGGGATTTATGATTGTTTTCACATCGTGGACACGGTTTCACAGATCACCTGTAAGTGTCGCCAAAGGAACAATAACCACAGAAACGTGCGTACGCCAACAGGGGAGCAGCCGTGGATTTCTACGTGGATGCGCAGATATTCCCGTTCATATCAGATTTGATACATACGCCACTTTGCGTGGAAAGTGACGTGCGCAATGTTTTTGTGCGCACGCATGGTTGATACATGAGGCCCCAGGTGAACATCCCCTGGTGTTTTACGACAGGCTCCTCTCTGTTTACACAGGGAATAAAACTGTACCTGGCTTAGAGGAAGATGCGGAGTTTAAAAATCGTTTCACTTTGAATCTGATACCTTTCATAATGAAATGTGTTCGCTTCAATGTTAATTGCAAAGAGAGTACCATGGCAGAAATTAAACAATGTGCTGTGGAATTTTTTGACATGCTCGAACAGCGAAAAACACCCTCAGTGGTGTGCCCAGGTCAAAAGGTCACGTCCCACTCGCAGGAAGTAGAAGAGGTTCCCTCTCCTTCAGAGTGCGAGGGGTCACTGGTTTTTCTTGATAACAAACAACAGCATGGTGCTACGAGCTGTAAAGTTGACTCTGATCGGTTCACGGGGAGTTCTGAACCCCCTGCCCCTCAGGTTGAAAACCTTGAGATGTGCAGAGAACCACACAAGGTAGGTGTTCGCCCTCCAAATGAACCCAGATGGTCCGGATCGAACCAAAAGAGTTCTCTCATGGATCTCACAGTGGGTGAACTTCGAGAGAAGTTGATGTCTGGGAACCGTGACCCTTTGAAAAATGGTCTGTCCCGACATGTACCTCCAAGAAGCGACCCTCCTGCCACTGCCCCTCGAGCTGCACAGTTCGAGACATGCAAAGCGTCACACAAGCTCCAGATTATGGAAGCGGCGCCTCCGCGCGTGGACGTGACTGAGATTGTGAGTTGTTTGTCAAATGATTTGAATGTTACAGTGGTTGACCAAGCTGACACAACGTGTGACGTTGTCCTTGATGATAACACAAACAACGTTGTTCATCCTGATGAAGCGACGCGCAGCACTGCCTTTTGCAACAACTCAGTGCACACAGTTGACAACAACAACGTCAACACTGACATAAATGCTGACAGCAAACAAATTGCTGATGATCAGCGTCCTGAAAGTCCAGATGCTGACAGCAAACAAATTGCTGAAAATCCACATCCTGAAGGTCATGAGGCAGACAGCCATCATGATGCTGACAGCGACGACGATTACACAGACAGAGTCACACGTACACAGAAACGTGTGGAAAAACCTGAATGGTTTCTGTGTAACTTTATAAAAAGGGGGATAGCTAAGAGAGCTTACCTGCCACTCACATTGGAAGGGGTCCTCGCGCAAGAAGCGCTCCTGGTTAGCGGCTCAGACGTGTCTACCATGTCAGCCGAACTGTTTGAGGAGCTAAGGACCGCCGCTAACGATGTTGACAGGCAAATACCCTTTGTGAAATACACTTATGGTGAGCAACAGGGCCTCGCAAAGACGAGAACAACCCTAATAGCCATGGTTCACATGCAGATTGGCGAGATGTCACTATACCACCCGGTATATGTGTCTGAACTTGACTCACTCCGGGCTCCATTTGTGGTTGGCCAAGATTTTATAAATCGCTTTGAAGCGATTATAAATTATGGCAATCAGACAATGTGGGCCACAGTGAGCAGTCCACTGCCATTCGTGGTACCTCCCCAAGGTCAGGACACTGACTGTCTAACAACAGGTACCGCTAAGGTCACAAGGGATTCCCAAACCGAGACCACAAACCCGGTAAGTGAACCTTCAACTACAGGTGAGACAGAGGAGACTCAACAATTGGACCAGACTCTGGCCCATCACGAGAACCTCCTCTGCGAGCTGACACCTTCAGCACTCACTGAGCACTACCTACCACCGGTAGAAGAAGGTGTGGAGATCCAAGAGTCCCACACCGATGACGCTGTACTGTCCTGTGGGACAGGTAATTTGGCAAACAGCCAAGCTTTCAGTGAAGTCTTGGTTCAAGGACATCTGAGCCCACAAGGTGACAGTCTACTACACGCTGACAGTCACTTGGACTTCATTGTTACAGATTTTGAGGACCCCTCCTCAAACAAAAGGGGGGCAAACTCACACTTCCTACCACAGGTAGAGGACGGTGTAGAGATCCGAGGATCACACACCGAGAACGCTGTGCTGTCCTCTGGGACAGGTAATTCAGTTATCAGCCAAGCTTTCAATGAAACTTTGGTTCAAGAGCTTTTAAATCTGGAACTACTCAGCGATGACATAGTTCTGACAGACTCAAAGGGCTCCTCTTCATCCATGAAGTGGGAAGACATACATCACAACGACAGGGACACGCCTGCGACGGCGCCGACAGTTGTGACACACCTGCATTACGCAGAAAGAGGTAAACGTACGGAGGTACGTTGGCCGAAACCTATAAGGTTCCTGTATAAGGCTCCCCATAAACTGCGCGAACAGCTTAGACTAAACACAGGCATCCTAACTCGTGCCCATGGACGGACGTCCACACCCGTGTGCGTGGTCCCTCATGACCACAGGGGGGTGATGTTAGGTCATGCCCATGTCAAGGACAAAGATTTCAATAACCCCACAAACGACAAAGAGCTCGGAAACTCACAGACTTCATGGGAAAACAAGGTCGTCCAAGCACAGGATAGTAAATAAACTAAACAGTTTAAACTATTCTAGTTGCGAAAAGAAACCGTTCCAACTAGAACTTAGAAACGCTAAGCATAAAACCCACAACAAAAACTAACCTTAACAACCGTTTAAATCTGCAGGATTTAATTGACATCGGTTATAAAGCTAAGAACTGTTTTTCTTGTGTGTGACGTGGAGTCTGACGACCAGAGTGAGTTTGTTGTAGTGAAACGTTGTTTTTAGTTGCTTGATTGCTACTTTTGTGTTATTGAAGTTGTTATTGTTTTCTGAACACTCCCAGCCAATAGAGGTTTTGATTGTTGATTAGTTGAAGACTTAAATGGATTTTAACTATGCCAACATGCTGTTCATTTTGTTAAAGATCTCAATCTTTGAAGAGTCATTGTAGATTAATACTACTTAAGGTACTATAATCTACACTGATCTCCCAATCATTTAGGTAGAACCGATTCGATCGTTTCTATTCTAGATCTATTCATTTTGATGAGTCTCGCCATAGACTTCAAAATTTATAGGGAATACCAAATCTTGCGTCGTTCGTCTAAAAGACAACAGACATTTAGACCAAACTAGTTTCATTTTTTTATTTTAGTTTAACCTAAACTAAATAATGAATGGAGGAATAGTTTGAATGAAGAGGCCTTCGTTACAGAAGCCCTCCACATTTCTATAGGTATAGATCCCTATTTCTGATTTTTACAGCATTGATCCACCCCTTAATTGGTAATTGTAGCTGATCTAATCCATGATAGCTTACATACCAGGTGCATATAGGTAAGGCTTAATGTAGAATCCCTATCATAAGCCCACCTAAAACCACATAATTGCATGACACATTGAACCAGGGTGGCACCGACTGGAAGCCATCCAGCCTGCAACCTTCGATGTGGGGACCTGCTGATCCAACGTTGGTCTTCAACCTTCATCCAAGGCCCGCCTCCTCTGCTTCAATCGAGGGATCCCCTCTACATGCTGATTAAAACCATTCTTGCTGATGAAATCAATAACCCCCATCGTTGTGGATTTACCGTTGTGGATTATAAGACTTTGTTTCCAAGGGATCACAGACTCAGTTTTCCATGGGTTAACAGACTATGTTTTCCAAAGGATTGAAAGCTTACCGCAAAGGGATTACCTACGAACAGTATGGAATTTCCAAAACATTATGGGAGTATAATTTTGAACTTTTTTTTTTTTCCACTTGCTGGATTGCATAGAGGTCAGAGACATTCGGTGGTATCCTTTCGTGTTGGAACTCATCTCCAAGGACAGGCGATGACTTCCAAAAAGGGGGACTGTAGTGATACACCTAGTCTATGATATTTTAGGGTTCACATCTCTTTGGAACTCTCAGTGTTACACCTTCTTGAAGCCTTCAAGGAGACGAGTAAACACTATTTTGGTTAACAATTATTATGAATTAATGGACACTAATTAATCAGATTGAACTTTCTCTTTAATGTGTGTTAATTCAGAATTGATCAAACAGTATTTTTGTCATTTCAATGATGATTTCACTAAGCTGGTATATTTTAAATATGACAAAGTTAAGAGAACATCTCAGAATGATCATGCTTTAAACTGTCTGCTCTATGCAGAATAAGTGTCTAAAGTTGAATGAACAATCCTTCGTATTTGTTTGAACTGTTTTTGTTTCGAAGGAAAAGTGCTAGACATAGCTTGCTTTCGGTCTCCCGTCCTTTCTAAAAACAATGAATCTGTTCTCAAAACAAATCACATGCACCTGCATCTTCTCACTTATGTTTTCTATGTTTTGTCTACCCTATCATCTGTCACTCAAACTCACTCACTTGCAAAGTCACTCCTTCTCTAGTGATGGACAGCCAATCAGCAGGAAGTATGTGACTAAGTCACACCCCCTTCTTAAAGGGCACTTCCTGCATTTTTGGCTTTAGAGTTTTGGGAGAGAACTAACTGACACCTGGCATCTCTCCCTGGAGAAAGCAGGAGACGCCCGGTCATTGTGCCAACTCGACCCACGTCTTCAGCAAAGGTTCAAACAGCACGTCAGCTGTGAACCCCTTCGAGTGTCACAGCTCCAAGCGGTGACTCTCTTTCTGGAAGCTATCTTGAACAAAACCAGAACCAGGCATCACTCTAGGAGGCCGAAGCAGACGGTCTCGAGACCGTGGCAAGATGAAAGTGGTCGCCTGTAAAACGCAGCAGCATGCGCGTCTGGCTTGACTAATTTACCGGAGTCGAGACAGGATCATCTTCACGAAGGTAAAAGTGTTTCATCACGGTACGGACGTCCAGCCGAAACCGAGCAGAGGGTGCTATCTCTGGTTAAACATCTCAAGATAAGATTCAACCATTTCCTTTCAATCTTTTATCTTTCCTCCTTAAACTCCTCCTTATGTTTATTTTCATCATGGTAAACTTTAAGTAATGTGCCAACAGAAAGGTCCAACTGTCTGTTTGTTTTAATTTGAATTCTTGTCAACGTAGTTATTAAATCAGAGCTAATATCGATACAAATGTTTAATGTAATTTTTGTGATAGTTTCAATAAAAGGTCTAATTTTTTGGTAGACCAATATAAATTGAAGTCTCCTGTGAAGTTACATTTCTGGCTAATCACAGTAAAAACAATTTAGTATCGGAAAAAGGAAGAACTCGCACTTTGGTGGCAGTTTGTGCAGTTAAACTCTGCTCATAAACTGCGCATCTACAATAATGCCAGACTCAGTAAGTGTTTAAATAC
>JBBPBX010020511.1:32879-43302 GCA_038048925.1 Garcialebias charrua | reverse complement strand
GTGCGCTCCTGTGGCAGACATTTGCAGCAAAGCTACGGCCTCCCCAACAAATCTCTCCACAAGTTACAGATGGTCCAGAACTCAGCTGCCCGTGTCATCACTCAAACCTCCTACTATAACCACATCACTCCTGTCCTGCAGCAGCTCCACTGGCTCCCGGTTAAATCACGCATCATCTTCAAAATTCTACTCCTCACGTTCAAATCTATCCACAACCTTGCCCCTCCTTATCTATCTGACCTCCTACAAATCTCCATCCCATCACGCTCTCTCAGATCCTCCTCTTCGCTACATCTCCATGTACCCTCTGCCCGCCTCTCCACCATGGGGAGCAGGGCCTTCACCTGCTCTGCCCCTCACCTCTGGAACGCTCTACCGCCAGACCTTCGAAACACCTCCTCCCTTTCTCTGTTCAAGACTGCCCTGAAAACCCATCTCTTTAGACTAGCTTATCACTAACTTTGCTAAATGTATTTTTATCTTCCATTTTATATCCTTTATGTATTTTACATTTCAATTTGTCGCTGATAATGTTTGCTCTGTATTACACTGTGTTGGTTTGTTAAGTGTCCTTGGGTGTCCTGAAAGGCGCTTTTAAATAAAATGATTATTATTATTATTATTATTATAGAGCTAAACGTAGGTGCGACCTATCTAGGGATTTTTCCAATCTATTGGTAATAATTGGACAATGCGACCTATACTCCGGTGTGACCTATACTCCGAAAAATTCATTCATTCATTCATTCAACCTTTATTTAGTCAGGTAAATCTTTTGAACCTCATGGGCTCATTTACGAAAGCGACCTGCTAAAACTAAAGAACAATGAACAGTAATGGTAGAATTTCCTTAAACAATAAACAATCAAACAATAAACAATAGAAAACAAAAGAGAGAGAAAAAAAATATATATATATATATATATATATATATATATATACATATATATATATATATATATATATATATATATATATATATATATATATATATATATATATATATATACATATATATATATATATATATATATATATATATATATATATATATATATATATATATATATATATATATATATATATATATATACATACATACATATATACATATATATTCCTCCTTTTAACAAAGTATCAAAAAACTAGCAAAACATTATAAGGTATATGTATAAAATCAAAGACAGGAACAAATCTGCATTGGTTTTTGCCAGGATTCCAACAGATTCTGAAAACCATTTAGAGAAGTCAAGGTCGAGAGCTTCAGATCTTTTTGTAAGATATTCCATGAAGCAGGAGCGGAGTAGGAGAAGGCCCTTTTTCCAAGTTCAGTCCTCACTGACGGAACACTGCAGGTAATCATGTCCTGAGAGCGCACGCTGTAGCTGCACTCACGCAAAGACATGTAGGAGGAGATGTATGAGGGCAGCAGACCAAGAAGTGATTTGAAGATGAAAATGTACCAGTGGAAGAGTCTGCGTGAGGTTAATGATGTCCAGTTAACCAGTGAATACAGGGTGCAGTGGTGGGTACGATAATCACAACCAGTTATGAATCTTAGTGCACCATGATAGACAACATCCAACATCCGCAGGGTGCTTGTAGGAGCATTCATGTAGAGAATGTCACCGTAATCAATGGAGGGAAGGAAAGTCACAGATACAAGGCGTTTCCTAACATTCAGTGATAGACATGATCTGTTTCTGAAAAAGAAACCCAGTTTAACTTTCAGTTTCTTCACTAGGTTTTCCACGTGGAGTTTAAAAGAGAGATGTGAATCGATCAGGATACCCAGATATTTATAGGAATCAACAAACTCAATAGGGACACCATTTGAAGATAAAATCAGAGGAGGATCTGCTGGAACCGCCTTCCTATTTGAAAAAAACATCCCTTTTTGTATTACAGAAAAGAGCTGTAAGAATTATCACTAGAAAGCATTACCGTCATCCATCAAGTACATTATTTTATCAACTAAAATTATTGAAGTTCCATGATTTGGTAGACTATAATATTTTATCAGTTATGTATAGAGCTCAAAATAATGCATTACCTTTAAATATCCAAATGCACTTTGTTAAAAGACAAAGTTGTTATAATCTTAAGGGAACAGAGTTGTTTGTAAAACCACAATTCAGAACCAGTTTGAAGGGACGTTCTACCTCAATCCAGGGAATTAGATTATGGAATGGCTTGGAGAATGTAGTTAAAAATGCCAAGTCAATGTTTACATTTAAAAAAATGATCAAAACAAATGTGTTAAAAAAATATATGTGAAATAACGTAATGTGTATTGTATTAGTTAGAAAATTAGAAAGAGTTAGTCATTTTGTACTTAGTTAGAAAATTAAAAAGAGTTAGTAATTTTGTACTGTTGGTTGAAGAATATTATTGTTTAACCTGACTGTTGGAAAAAGTTGGTTGAAGATTATTATTGTTTACATGGTTTGACTACTGTTGTTTAATCTGATTGTTGGAGATAAGGGGCAGATATAATAAGATTTATTCTTCTTTCTGCCACCTTTCATTTTTTTACATTTTGTACACTATCATTATGAGATTGCCTTGTATTGTTTCTTTTGTAAAAAAATGAACAAATTTAATAAACTAAACTAAACTTTTGTTTTATCAGCATTTAGGACAAGTTTGAGACGGAACAAATCTGACTGGATGATGTCAAAAGCGGATTGCAGTAACTGGAAAGCCTTAGCTACTGTTTTAGCTCGGCAATAAACAACTGTATCATCAGCATAGAAATGTAAGGATGCATCAGGGATGCAGTGACCTACATTAGCTATGTAGATTGTAAAGAGAGTGGGTCCTAAAACTGAGCCTTGTGGTACACCATTTTTAACTGTTAAATAGCTGGAAAAAGTACCGTTATGTTGAACACATTGCCTCCGATTGGAAAGATAGTTAGAAAACCAACCGATGGTGTGATCAGAGAAACCGATTTCTGAGAGCTTATGACACAGGATGTTATGATCCACAGTGTCAAAAGCTTTAGACAGGTCTAAGAAAAGTGCAGCACAATAGTCCTTAGCATCCAATGCTTCAACAACATCATTCAGAACCTTCAGAGAAGCAGTTGTTGTGCTGTGTTTTTTCCTGAAACCAGATTGATGAAGAGGTAAGATGTTAAATGAGTCCAGATAGTTTTTGATCTGAGAGTTTATCAGTTTTTCTAGAACCTTGGCTAAGATGCAGAGTTTAGAGATCGGTCGATAATTGTTCAATGAGGTGGGGTCACCTCCCTTCAGCAAAGGAAGAACAAAGGCTGTTTTCCAAGCATCCGGAATGGTGTTTTGGCTTATGGACAGATTAAAGATGTGGGTCACAGGGACTGTGATGATATGAGCAGCCAGCCTTAAGAAGTAAGGTGGAAGTTCATCTGGACCTGCAGATTTTTTAGGATCAAGATCATTTAACAGTTTATTTACCTCACTGACTGAGAACGGAGAAAAAGAGAAGGTGTGATTAACAGATGGTTGACTTGTAGGAGGGATTTGATTTGTAGAAGTTTGATTATTAGATAAAGTGGCTGATTTTCCGTTTGTAACTGTGTCAAATAATGAACTAGAAGCAACAAAATGTTTATTGAAACAGTTCAGGATCTCGTGCTTATTTGACACAGGAACAGAGTCAACAAGAAATTGTGATGGGAGGTCAGATGATGATTGGGGGGTGCCTGAGAGAGATTTGATGGTTTTCCAGAATTTTTTAGGATCGTTTAGATTTTTGGAGGTCTGAGATAAGAAGTAGTTACGTTTTGCGGCTTTGATGGCAGTTGTACATTTATTCCTTAGCTGCCGAAATTTCAACCAATCAGTGTCTGAGTGTGATTTTCTCGCTGCGGCCCAAAGATGATCTCTCCAGTGCAGGAGATCAGCTAGTTCAGGAGTAAACCAGGGGCTGTCACGGCTCTTTATCCTGAACTGCCGGAAAGGTGCGTGTTTGTTTACAAAGAGAATGAAACTATTGTGAAAATAGTTCCAAGCGGTGTTCACGTCATTGATTTGTAGGATACGTTGCCAATCAAAGAGGGATAGATCCCAAAGGAATGACTGTTCACTGAAACGTTTCAAATCCCTTTTTTGAATTATTCTGGGCTTAGCAGGTGGAAGTTTAGTAGATCTAAGAGCTGCTATTACGGAATGATCACTCAAAACGTTGGCAAATACACCTATACCAGGAAATTTGTGAGGTGCATTTGTGAAAAACAGATCTAAGATAGAAGATTTTTCGGGACATTTTATGTTTGGTCTGGTGGGAGAATCGATAAGTTGTGTTAGGTTGAGAGATAGGCAACATTCTTTGAATTTATCACAGAGGGGGGTCGACTTATTCCAATCAATGTTGAAATCTCCAGCCAAAACGATCTCATTGTGTTTTAAATTTCCTATGAATTCAGTCAGGGAGGACAGAGCTTCAGGTGTTGCGGAGGGGGGACGATAACAACCAACAACAGTTAAGGGCTGACCTCCTTTCAAAGTGATGTTCACAGCTAAAGCCTCAAACTGGTTTGCGATTGTTTTTTTAGATGCAATCCTGGCAGCCAAAGAATCTCTGATGTAAATAGCGACTCCACCTCCCCTTGT
The DNA here is from genome assembly GCA_038048925.1 of Garcialebias charrua. Lineage (NCBI taxonomy): Eukaryota > Metazoa > Chordata > Actinopteri > Cyprinodontiformes > Rivulidae > Garcialebias > Garcialebias charrua. Next base: position 38,704 of record JBBPBX010020511.1, on the reverse strand, counting down.
ATTACGGTCACAACGATAGATCTTAAATTCATTGATTGCCAAGTCATTTTTCAAAACAGAATCGTTGAGCCAAGTTTCAGAGATAACGATCACATCTGCCCCAGAAGAAGTGATTAGGATTTTCAATTCATCAAGTTTTTTTAGAAGGCTACGAGCGTTTACATGCAGAAAACGGAGACCTGAAATATTTTTAAACTCATTAGGTGTACAGTAGTTAGTGATTGGCCCTGGGTTTGGCTGAATCCCTGAGATCAATAACAACATTAATATCAGACATTTACTTGACTTCTTTGTCAGTGATGTGTAATTACAGGAGTTAACAGTGTGACATTTTTCCCCCATAATTGAACCATGTGAAACATTAATGAAGATACGATCATTCAGAGCCCAAAAACAATGAAAGTCGCAGTGATGGGCAGATCCAGATGAGTTGATAAGATTTAGTGATTCCAGGTAGTCTGAGAACTGAAAATAATGACAGTAATATGAATGATGCAGAAAAGTCTCTGACCATAAAGCGTCACAATTTAAGTGTGCAAACAGTTCCTTTGAGGAGGCCCAACTACAGTTTGTGTGATAGAGTGTGATGCCCCCCTGTGAATATGAATGGATGTGGTCCTGGTTAACACAAGCTGGATCCAGAATCAACAGGTAGAAACAAGCAATTTGCAGCAAACAGCAGAGTGTGATGCCAGAAATGCCTCTTAAAATTAAAGGCATGATTGTAGCCTGTATCAGGACAGCAAAGGGACAACAGCGTGAACAGCACCAAACAACAGCAACAGCAGCTCCTGATCCTCAGCGGCGCACGATTCTCTCTGCCCGTCTGATCCACAAGTAGCTCCCCAACAGCGTGAACAGCACCAAACAACAGCAACAGCAGCTCCTGATCCTCAGCGGCGCACGATTCTCTCTGCCCGTCTGATCCACAAGTAGCTCCCCAACAGCGTGAACAGCACCAAACAACAGCAACAGCAGCTCCTGATCCTCAGCGGCGCACGATTCTCTCCGCCCGTCTGATCCACAAGTAGCTCCCCAACAGTGTGGAACAGGCACCAAACAGCGACGATCCAGATCCTCCGCGCTTCACTCTCCGCTCGTTTGATCCACAAACAGCCCACAACAACGAAATGAGGCTCTTTAAAGTTATCTGCAGCAGGTAAGATGTTTATTGTTGAGCTCACAACAACAAATGAGGTTCTTTAAAAAAAGAAAAAAGAAAAAAAAAAGTCATCTCCAGAAAAAAACACAGCAAGCCAGAGGGGCTGAAGCCAACAGAACCTTTCAGCTCCAGAATTATTTCAGCAGCAGTTCAAACTAGGGATGTCCCGATCAGGTTTTTTTGGCCTCGAGTCCGAGTCCGAGTCCTTTAATTTGAGAATTGGCCGATTTCGAGTCCCGATCCGATACTTCTAAAATACATTTTTAAAATGAAGGGAAAAAAAAGAAACAGATCCAGATGTCCCTTAATTTTTATATTATTTACCTTAATATTTAACAGAATACTTCTGTGAGGTAGATTGAACAATCAAGTACCGTAATAAGATTTTAAAAAAAATTCTTCACATTGAAGTTTAGTGTAACAGTATGAAATAAAAATGTCTAATTTAAAATAAGCAGCTCAACTGAAAATACTGAGCAGGCATGTAAACAAATAAGAAACTTAGGTTGTTGTGTTAAATGCAGCCTTTTCCTTACCTCCTCTGGAAATACGAACTGTACATAACTCACAGTTTGCAAACGCAATATCTTTGTCATCCACTTTAAAATATCTCCACACGACAGACATCACTGACTCCACTTCAAGCTGCAGCATTCCGCGTCTTTTTTACGACAGTCACTGCTTTACGGCAGGCGCTGTTGCAAAAATATTGTGCACGTTCTTTTTCGAGACAATTTGACTCTGTAACACAACATACAGTTAATATAATATTCCCGTTTGTGTTTAGAATAAATATACACATATATATCCGACCACTTAAAGCTAATATGCTGCGTTCCACTTCTTTTTTACGACAGTCACGCTTTACGGCAGGCGCTGTTGCAAAAATATTGTGCACGTTCTTTTTCGAGACAATTTGACTCTGTAACACAACATACAGTTAATATAATATTCCCGTTTGTGTTTAGAATAAATATACACATATATATCCGACCACTTAAAGCTAATATGCTGCGTTCCACTTCTTTTTTACGACAGTCACGCTTTACGGCAGGCGCTGTTGCAAAAATATTGTGCACGTTCTGTTTCGAGACAGTTTGACTCTGTAACACAACATACAGGTAATATAATATTCCCGTTTGTGTTTAGAATAAATATATACATATATATCCGATCCCTGATCGGTGTGTAACGCCCGAGTCGAGTCGAGTCTGAAATCACGTGATCGGGACCCGGTTTTCGATCACGTGATCGGATCGGGACATCCCTAGTTCAAACTGCGGCTCTCCGGCTTTAGGGCTCACCTGGCCGGGCAAGAATGACCGATGGGGTGAGCTCCCGAACCTGGTCCGACAGAATTTTTTTGAACGGTCCCGTCTGGCTCTCTGAGCTACTGAACACCGAATTCAGATGGAAGATGGACCAGCTTTGGTCCAATTTGAAAAAACGGGTCAGTTTGATGATAAAAGACTCAGAGAGACCAGAGGTGCTGCCGCTCCTGACCTCGCCGGAACCGGAACTGATACGGTACATTTGGATTTTTCTATTTCGGTTGAAAGTGGAGCAACGTGAAAAAAAGGTTGTTTTTATAGTAAAATAAAATTGTTTTATTTTAGACGCAATCGCAGCCACTGCCTGAAAGCACTCGTAATAAGACAGGCGGACAGAAACGTAAATTAGAAGTCTCAAACAAGAAGCCACTGCGTGAAAGCTATGAGTCACTTTAAAAAACTCTTCTAGCTCGTTTTTAAGTGCTTAAGTTGGAGAGTTGAAAAGGTTGAAGAGAAAATCCAGATAACCTAGAAACCAAAGAGAGTCTGGGTGTGTGACCTTTGACCCCTGGGCCATTTGAGAGAAAACCAGCAGTCCTACAGCAGAGAGACACATTAGGGGACGAAGAGAAAAGCTGTTGTCCCTTGTCAGATTCCACACAGTCAAGGTGGTTCTCTCACCTGCTGATGGGATCGTCATTAGAAAGAGCTCAACGACGACATTGCTTCATAATATCCTGTTCAATGAGACCAAACAGAGAGAACTCACCAGCTGTGGGTAAATGAGTGAACAAAAACACTCATCGTCTGCGACCACGGTTTCCAAGAATCTCATGGCCGAGTCAAGACCGGCTTCTCTCCAGAGGCTGGAGCTCATGAATCCAGTCCAGCTGTCAGTTTCTGGTCCATCTTGTGTGTCATCAGCACAGAAACCTCTGCCCCTCGGTGCTGCTGCACATATCGCTGTTTTATTGGACATAGTGTTTAAAAAAAGAAATGGCAATTCCTGCAAAAAATGGAATGGTGCGGACACAACAATCTCACTCTCAACGTGGAGAAGACAAAGGAGATTGTTGTGGACTTCAGGAAGAAGGATGCCCAACATGCCCCTCTGACCATCAACAGCACCGCAGTGGAGAGAGTAGACAGCACCAAGTTCCTGGGAGTGCACGTCTCAAAGGACCTGTCCTGGAGCAGGAACACTGCAGCACTGGCAAAGAAGGCTCACCAGCGTCTCTACTTTCTCCGCAAGCTGAAAAGGGCTGGAGCTTCAACCCCCATCATGAGCACCTTCTACAGAGGTGCCATAGAAAGTGTCCTGACCAGCTGCATCACTGTGTGGTTTGGTGCATGTACTGCATCCTGCCGCAAGAGCCTCCAGCGCATTGTGAGAGCAGCTGAGAAGATAGTCGGCACCTCCTTCCCCTCACTGCAGGACTTACACAGCAAACGCCTCACTCGGAAAGCCCACTGCATGGCAGGTGATCCCACACACCCACTACACAGCCGCTTTAGACTGCTGCCATCAGGGAGGAGACTGAGGAGTCTCCAGGCTCGAACCAGCAGACTGAGAGACAGCTCTGTTCATCAGGCAGTCAGGATGCTAAACACTCTGCCTGCTCTGCCCCCCCTCCCATTTGAACTGCCTTAACACTAAAACTTTCTCACACATTACCACACAACACAAAGATTTTAACACTGGACTCTGTGTCATCAAACGGGTTATTCACTAAACTCTCGGTCATGTGCTCATACAGTTTGCACTACTTCTCATACTTGCACTAATGTTTGTATTACATCACTGCCTATAATCATAATACTGTTTACATTCTCTGTTTACATTTATTAATACTGTTTACTTTTATTACTACTGCTTACATGTAATTACTACTGTTTACATTTACACTACTCTAATATCTACACCACTGCTGATACATATACAGTGTGCTCTGAACGGTCTTATTTAGGGATGCCCAATGTGCCTTACTGCATATGCCACTTTTTGCCTCTATAACAACATCAACTACTACCTCATACATATACTGTGTACATTAACTCATACGCTGCTTTGCCACTTTGCAAATGTCAATGCTAGAAACCTTTAGTTTATTTTAGTTATACTTTTTATACTCTTTTTTATACTAGTATGCAAAAACTCAGGACAGTATTATGTTCATTAAATGTTTAATGTTTTAGTTTTAGAGTTGGTGTAAATTTTCATACTCTTATACCACTATGCAAAAAACTCAGGACAGTGTTAGTTTTACTATTTTATGCTTATGTCAATTATTATATGTTTCAGTGTTTCAATGTTTAGATGTTTACTGTTGCACCGAGGGACTGAGAGAAACGCAATTTCGGTCCTGTGTATGTCCTGTACAGTACATATTGCAGATCTGACAATAAAGTTGACTTTGACTTTGACTTGACTTTGAATGTGAATGTTTACTGCAAAAGAACTTCCTGAAAAACAGCTGAAATTAGCAACAACAAAAAAAACATGCTGAAACATAGCTGAAAATGTAGAACAAGCATAAGTCAGCAGGAGAAAGCAGAAAGAAGACAACATTTGAAACGAATGCAACAAATGTGGAAATAGCTGAAAAAGATAATAGCATAAAACAGCTAAATAGTTGAAGTAACTGAAACTAGCATAAATAAGCTGAAAGGAGCATAAAAAGTTGAAATTTGCAGAAAACACTAATTAGGCTGAGTGAAAATAGCAGAAACGACAATTAAAAACTTGAACTTATTTGAAAACAGCTGAAATTACCTAAAGTATGCAAAAAAAGCTAGCTGAAATGTAGAAAAAGCTGAAATTAGCAGAAGAAAGCAGAAATAACACAACATTTGAAATGAGTGCAAAAATTATGGAATTAGCTGAAAAAAGCTAATCTTAGCATAATGTAAACAGTTAAATACTAGCTCAAATAACTGAAACTAGCATAGATATGCTAAAAAGCTAGTTGAAAAGGAAGAACAGCTTAAATTAGCAGAAGAAAGCAGACAGAACATGCATGCCCAAATAAGCTGAAAGTAGCAGAAATTAACACAAAAACATGGACATTTTCATTTTTTCATTTACCCTTTATTTATATAGGTAGTCTCATTGAGCCACGAGAACTAATTTTCAAGAGAGACCTGTTAGGGAGCAGATGGTGGGGGTTAAGGGCCTTGCTCAGGGGCCCAGGGTGGGACGAATGAGGGTGGAGACAGGTTTGGGTGTTTCACCTTTTTCCACCCACATTTTTTGATGTTGTCGGTACCAGGGCTTGAACTGGCGATCTTCTGACCACAGGGCCACCGTCTCTAACCACTGTGCCACCGCTCTCCCAAATTACCTGAAAAAGCTGAAATGAGCATAAAACCAACCGAAATGTAGCAACAAAAAA
>JBBPBX010020511.1:0-27674 GCA_038048925.1 Garcialebias charrua | reverse complement strand
TCTGTTGCTAAAAAGTTGCATTCCTCTGGGAATAAAGGCTGGCATTGTGCAGACTAATCCACTTCAGTGAAAGGACTTCCATTCTGTGGAGAGAACGTGGAGTTTCCTCCTGAGTGGATTGATCTGCTGCCTCTGACCGGGCTGGATTTCGGCGGCACCGTTCTTTTGGAGCGTGCACGACGCTGCACCTGCCGAAAGGATTCTTACTTCAATGTTTCTCTGAGGTTCGACTCGTTTCCTCCACAGATTTTCTCTCTTCTAAACTTTACGGTGGTGTTCGTCAACGCTAAAGAGCAGAAATACACTTTAAATGTAAAATATGGAAAACGCCTCCATCAGCGAACGGATCAGCCTCAGTGACGTCTGGACGTACGACTGTAGAAGAGCAGGGGGCGGGGTTACTCAGTGAGACTCCACCCTCTTTAGGCTGTTAGGAAAATATATGGGGGATTTTTATAAGATTTAACATAATTTCTTGACATGTTGTTTATGTATGGAGCAGTTGAGAAAGTATACATCCATCCATCATCCATCCATCCATTCATCATCCATACATTCATCATCCATCATCCTCCATCCTTCATCCATCCATTCATCATCCATCATCCATCCATCCATCCATCATCCATACATTCATCATCCATCATCCTCCATCCTTCATCCATCCATCCATTCATCATCCATCATCCATCCATCCATCCATCCATCATCCATTCATTCATCATCCATCCATCATCCATCCATTCATCATCCAGTCATCCATATGTCCATCCATCTGCCATCCATCCACCCACCCATCCATCCGTCTGTCATCCACCCATCCAACCATCCATTCATCAATCCATTATCCATCCATCCATCCACCATTCATCGTCCATCCATTCATCATCCATCATCGTCTATTTATCATCCATACATTTATCATCCATCCATTTATCCCACCATCCTTTCATCCATCATCCAATCATCCATCCATCCATCCTTCATCCAGTCATGCATCCATCCATCCATCTGCTATCCATCTACCATCCATCCATCCATCCTTATGTGATCCATCCATCCAATCATCCATTCATCAATCCATTATCCATTCATCATTCATCATCCATCCATCATCCATCCACATCCATCATCCATCCACCTATCAACCATCCATCCATCCATTCATCAACCATCCATCCATCATCCATCCATCCAATCATCAACCATCCATCCATCATCCATCTGTCATCATCCAGCCATCCATCCATCCATAACAATTTGAATGACCATAACGAGTCTGCTCATCTGGTTAACATTTGTTTAGGATAAGAGACTGAATCACAGGATAATGACATACAGTAAATAATTAAAATAATACACGTGGGCATATCATGACCTGGAGCTGTTTATAAACACACACTCAAAAAGGCTGGAGCTGAATCTTACATTTTCACATCATGCAATGAGGAATTATAACAACAATATGTAAATCAGTATAATGGATCAGGGTTAGACCTACTGTTCTGGTTAATTTCCGTTAAAAAAAAAGATTAATGTTGATCAAATAATTCTCCACGACTTCATGAGCTTTAACTAATGAAGAGAAACCATGAGTTTTGTTGTGTTTTATGAAAATGTCCTTCTGTGCTGTAAAGTTTGGATTTAGAAGAAACTGAATAAACATTGAAAGGCTTGGAGCGACTTCAAGAAGAACCCGTTGGCGATGGCTACACTGTTGGGTCAGAACCCCTGTGGAATGTTCAAAGTGCTCACGTCGGCGGAGGAGACAAGACCAGGATGCATTCTGGGAAAAAGTGGGCCGACAGAGGCTTCTGTTAGAATCGACAGTCTGATAAAGAGTGCCTCACACGTGCATTTGTTGCGACGATGAGCCTGAACCCGTGAGCAGCTGGGCTCTCCATCATCCTGACCCGCTTCCTGCAGCGCCAAACCCCATCGAGTGGTTAGCATTACTCAGCAATATTTTTCACTAAAACCAGCACAGCGTGACCTTCAGAGCAGAGCGCAGTTTATTTTCATCGCAGAGCTTCATTCTACAAGACTTTTTTTAATTAATTGGGTTCCAAGCCAATTACAGAACCAAAGCCGCAGCCCTTTTGAGGGGAAATGTTTAAATCCTGGTTCTGAACAGCTTGAAATGCTGTCAGGAGAAAAACACCCTCCTAACCTGAAAGGGCCACACTGTGCTTTTTTTAGGTGGAGGTGCCGCCTCCTGCAGCACCGTCGGTGACGTCCATTAGAAGCTCTTAATGGTTAGTTTGATTTTCTGCAGACAGAAATCCCCTCAGAGCCGCATCAATACGTGGCTCTTATCTTTTCCAATGAATCATTTCAGCCTCCCTCCAGTACATTCTGGATTTTTACACAGGTCCAAATCACAGGAGGTGCTGGTAAATAACACTGAAGAATCCGGATAAATGTATGCTCCTTATTCTTTGTTTTCCAGATGTTTTTTTTTATTTGTTATTTCTCAGGAAAACCCAAAATCAAAATGCATCAAAACATGTGGTTTTAAAGGAACAGTGTAAAAAAAAAAACAACAGTCCTGTTTGGACCTCCAGTTCACTTCAGAACCATCATTATGTCAGAGTTTAAACAGGCCACAAACATTTGGACTATCCACGGCTGAACTGCTGTTTTCACATCTTTAACACTTTTTATGTAACCACAGGTGAACTTAGAGTTGACCACAAACTGAGTCCGAGGAGTCACCGAGCACCACTGTGTCTTTACAACCTCTGCACATGTCCTTGACTGGGCATTGTGGGTAAACTCTGACAAGTCCCTTAGTTGGTCCACAGCTTTACAGAGTACTAATGCTAACTTCAATTTATACTTTCCAACAAATTACAAACTCTTTTTGTTTCAACAATCTCTGAGGCTCTTCTACATTGGCCCTTAAGTTTACAAATTAAAACACAACATTTGAAGAAAAAAAAAACATTTGCAAAAACACAATTACGTTAAGTGAAACCGGACAAGGTGGGAAAGATCTCTTGTCCCCGAGGCTGAATGGGATTAACGTGTATAAATAAAGGTCGAATGGAAAGGTGGGAGGTGAGACTAGTGAGAAACATGAGGCATCAGTAGCTGTGTTTACATGGACAAAATTTTGTGACCGGATTGAAATGTGTTCTGATCGCATAATTAGATAGCACCGTTTACATGGGCACAATCCGTTCATGACGAGTGTTTACATGCACCAGGCTTTTATTCTGATCAGAAGTTCTGACATGCGCAGAGTGGTACACTCCCCTTAAAAAAAACACCGAAGAAGTTACTTCCGTTAAAACCACAGAAGAAGAAGCTACTTCCGGGACGAAAGTAAACAAGACGTCAAAAATGGACCCGCACCAGATTGTAATGACAGCGATTGAGTTTTTTACTGCACTCCCTGATTGAACTACAGGTGAAGCAGCGCGTGCTTTTAGTTTTTTTATTCACAGGATGAGAGCGCTGGACGTCCTCTGTCCTCCAAGCTGTCGTGGACAACAACTGTTGGTAAGACAATAAAAACGCTGTATGCTAATAAACTTTTTTCTTTTTCTACCTGTCTGCGTGATACTGTCTGTATTTGTTATTAATTACTATTCTTCCTCTGTTTTCCTGTTTCTGGAGCATCAGTGTCACGATGCCAGGCAGTGCCCATGATGTCCTGCGCCACTCAGACCTCTATCAAAGGGCTCATCTGTTGACAAAAGTAAGGCTAATATTTACTATATTGTATTTAGTATTACAACTATTACAGCTAAGTATCTCAAAGTAGAGATGCTTAGCTGTAAAGTTTTATTTAAAAAAATGTTTATTTGAACCATGTCTTTAAACAAATAGTTAAATGTTGCCAAAATGTAAGGCTAAAATTTACTATATTGTATTTAGTATCTAAGTAATCAGTAGACATACTTAGCTGTAAAGTTTTATTTAAAAAAAAAAAACGTTTGTTTGAACCATGTCTTTAAACAAATGGAGTTAAATGTTGCCAAAATGTAAGGCTAACATTTACTATATTGTATTTAGTTTTACAACTATTACAGCTAAGTAATCAGTAGACATAATTACTGTAAAGTTTTATTTAAAAAAATGTTTATTTGAACCATGTCTTTAAACAAATAGTTAAATGTTGCCAACATGTAAGGCTAAAATTTACTATATTGTATTTAGTATCTAAGTAATCAGTAGACATAATTACTGTAGTTTTATTTAAAATAAAATTTGTTTGAACCATAACTTTAAACAAATAAAAAGTTGAACACTAAATATTGGCATGTTCTTTTTTTGCAGTCTGTGAGGAACATACCTGCTGTTGGACTGGCTCGTCAAAGGATACACAAACTCCTCGTCTGACTCCTCAACAAGTCATTTAATGTTTACCTTTGCTCAGTCAGGTGGAGGTAGAGATGACCTTCAGGTTGCTGAAGTCACAGTAGAGTTCTTCTAAAAAGATACTTGTCATGTATTTGTGTTCACATGCAGTTAACATTTGTATAAATATATTATCACAATAAAAAACTGCAAATAATACTAGTGAACATCTGAGCTCTTTAATGGACCAAACATTTTAACAAATTCTTGTAAACAATTGATACTGCTTGTTTGAAACCTGTTTCATTCTTAGTGCAATTTGAGGTATAACAGAAAAACAAAAATTAAACATTCAAAACGTTTGTGCAAAACAGACCATGTGCACAGATCACCACATCTTGTAATGATGACAAAAAAAAAACATTCTTTGGTCATTTAAAACTACAGTACTACAGTTACTGTACTTCTTCAGTAACTTCTTTATCAACTCATCACATACTTTCACAATTTCAATGTATGCATGTGATTTAGGACAACTAAAAATTGGTGACAAAATATTTGATTTTACTTCCAAAATGTATGTTTCTGTATCCTGATAGAGCAGCAAATGTGTTTTTATCCTGTGAGTCATGCAGAAACTCAGAGTCCTTATTAAACCACCTGACTGTATTAAGTTAGGACATCTTAATTGTACCATAAACTATCAATCCTAATGTCTGTGTAAAAAATACATTTACAGATCTGTCAGGGGACAAAGAAACATGGTTGTGGAGAATTGAAACATTTTCAAATCAGTTTTGAGTTGTTCTAAAGCACATGTGTGAACTTCTTGGGATTCCTCAGTAGAAGATGTGGGACTCTTGCATCTTCTGCCACCTGCCACCATCACCTGCCACCATCACCTGCCACCATCACCTGCCACTGTCTGTTGTGTGCTGCTGCCAGCTGCCTCTTCAAAGCTGGACTCATCATCTGAAAAACAAACAAAATAAAGTTTAACTGGACTCCTGATATGTTGAAATGTGTTAGGTTAATTATCTGGTTAGTTGGAGTAGTGTTATAATCTACAATACAGTAGTACTGTACTGCCCTAAAGCTACTCTTATTTCTTATTATAATTACATTTTAACACATTTGTTGTTTCTAATTACTCCAGGTAATACATTTTAATATATTTGTTGTTTCTAATTACTTCAGGTATACAGTACAGAGGGTTAATGTGGTTTGAAGAGTCTAACTTACCAGAAAGGATACTATGCTCCTCTGGTTAGCTTCGGGGCTGTAGTCCTCAGATTCCTCTCCTCATAAGATCCACACCGCTGCCTGCTGTGATGGCAAGTGGCCGAGCTGTCATCAGTTCCATCAACACGTAAAATGAAAAAGTGGTGGGGTCGTAGACACTTCTCCCGTTGTTGTTTTTAGCTTCGTAGCACTTAGCTTTAAGCTCTTCCAGCGATCTCCGGCTTCTTCCAGCTTTTCATGTACTTGTTTAAATAACTCCGTGTTCCTACACGTTCGGTCAAGGCGTTCGATAGTTTTGAGCTATTTTAATGTTTCCATTACAAATGTTGCATCGCTCACCGACCAGTTTTGCTTCCCCACCATGTTAGCGTTAGCCACTAGCCAGGCGGAGAAGGAAAACACGAGGGGTGGAGTGGGGGGGGGTGCGCAGCGCACATGCGCAGTCAGGACAGTTTGATAAACGGAACGGATCAAGTGTTTACATGCGCACCGAACGGGTAACGGATCGGTGTAAACCACCTGTTTTGAACTGATCACAAATTAGGACGGATCACGCCGAATACACAAAAAATGATCCGAACGGGGTGTTTACATGACACACTTTTGATCCGATCGGCCGTTTGATCTGATTACTTATGTCCATGTAAACGCACCTAGTGACGATGACGGGGTGTTTGAACCTCCCACCTCTTCCAGTTTTGCGTAATGTACGGTAATTATGCTTCTTCAAATCTAATAGCATTTTTTTCAACTGTTATGTTTTTTGTGTTTTGTTTTCTTCCAAATGTAACTACATTTGTTCAAATGTAATTTTTTTCAAACGTAATTGTTTTTTCCAGATTAAATTTTTTAAATGTAATTGTGTTTTTTCAATTCTTTTTTTTCTCCAAATGTTCTTTTACAAATGTTGGTTTTTCAAATGTATTTTTTATATGTAATTGTTTTTTTCCCAAATGTAATTACGTTTTTTTTAATTATTTTTTTTCTTCAATTTTTTTTTCAAATGTAATTGCGTTTTTTCAAATGTTAGTTTTTCAAATGTAACTTTTTCAAATGTAATTGTTTTTTTTCCCATATAATAGTTCTAAATGTAATTTGTGATGGTGTTTCAATCTGTTTTTCAAATTAAAAAAAATTTCAAATGTGTTTTTTTCTAATTCTGTGCTTTTTTCAAATGCAATTGCATTTTTTTCAAATGTTAGTTTTTCAAATGAAATAGTTTTTTTATGTATTTTTGCCAAATGTAATTCATTTTTTTCAAATGTTGTGTTTTTCAACTGTAATTGCGTTTTTTTTTCCAGTTGTGTTATTCAAACGTGTTTTTCAAATGTAAAAAACAGTTTTTTCAAATCTAATTGCATTTTTTCAATTGTTAGTTTTTCAAATGAAATTGTTTTCTTATGAATTTTTTGCCAAATGTAATTACATTTTTTCAAATGTTGTGTTTTTCAACTGTAATTGCGTTTTTTTCCAGTTGTGTTATTCAAACGTGTTTTTCAAATGTAAAAAACAGTTTTTTCAAATCTAATTGCATTTTTTCAAATGTTAGTTTTTCAAATGAAATTGTTTTCTTATCAATTTTTTGCCAAATGTAATTACATTTTTTCAAATGTTGTGTTTTTCAACTGTAATTGCGTTTTTTTCCAGTTGTGCTATTCAAACGTGTTTTTCAAATGTAAAAAACAGTTTTTTCAAATCTAATTGCATTTTTTCAAATGTTAGTTTTTCAAATGAAATTGTTTTCTTATGAATTTTTTGCCAAATGTAATTACATTTTTTCAAATGTTGTGTTTTTTCAAAAGTTAAAAACGGTAAAAAAGTTTATTTTTTCAAATGTGCTTTTTCAAATGTGTTTTGTCAAATGGAATTTCGTTTTTTTTCAAATGTAATTACATTATTTTTACATAATGCTGTTTTTTTTTTTTTTTTTGTAGTAGTGGTTTAAACTTCAGGGCCACCGTACTCTTCTACAGTTTTTCTACCGTTCACCCAGAATGTCTCTGCTGCAAGACGAATGGTTCCTCCCAGAGGTCAGAGGTCACACACCCAAACTCCCGTTGACCTCCATTGTACAGGAAGTGAAGGCTCTTTTTAACTTGTCCTATCTCCTCCATGAAGTCTTGTAGACGACTACCAGCAAGTCTCGAACTTCTGTTGAGCTTCGGAGAAGAAAGCTGATGTACGTTAGAAGTTCAGGCGCCATTCTGAGTTTCTGCAGAAACGTTCTTTGCTTTCCTGAGTATGTGTTTATGAATCTGAACTTTTTATTGGTCTGTTATTATTTTCATGGGAAAATGAAGATATTCAGAATTTATAGATATCTTAAATTTAGTTTCATTTCAGTTACAGTTATTGTTATTAATGGTCAAATCCTTTGCTTGAGAAGTTAATTGATAAGATGATGTGACCCCAGCAGCATCTGCTGTTTTACTTTCATCTCTTCTTCTCTCACACTCCCTTTTCTCCTCCTCTTCCCCCACTCCCCTCCTCTCCTTCACACTAATCTCTAATCGTCTCTTCTCCACACGCTCCTTTCATCACTCCCATCATTTCTGCCTTTCTTCCTCCTCTTCCAAGTGCCTCTCCTTTTCTTTCATTCATCTTAGTTCTTCTTTTTTTTTTGCACTAATGCCTCCTTCGCTCTTCAGAAAATTCCCCTCCTCTGCCTCGGTCCCTTTCTCTCCCTCTCCTTATCAGAGATGAGGATGAATGGTGAAAGGCGAGGAGGCGAGGGCGAGACTTGAACCCGATGCCTCGTGTGTGGGAACCTCTTTGTGACGGGCGACTCTCACAGAGAGACGGAGCTAAGGTGTCTCACGTCGTCCCAGCACGGTCGATGGAGCACACCCTCTCATCTTTCCTCGTCTCTGAATGGCATCACTGTGCTGGTCAGCCAGTTGGGCTGCTGGGGGCGAGGGGAGGGGCAGAAGAAATTATGACGGGAGTTCTTTTGTGCCTTAAATGCATTTTAGAACATAAAAAAAACTTTCAGATGTTTGCAGATAACAGCTCTTCTTTCAACTAATCTGGCATTTAGTTGCAATATCTCATATTTTGGGGGGTTGGGGAATGTGGAAGTAAAGTTGGAGACCTCAAATATCAAGGTCAAAGCAAAAGGCAAGATGTTCACCAAAATACAGAGTGCACTTAAACCAAATGTACAGAAGGAGACTGTGGTTGTCTTAACGTGTACATTGTATACTACTTACAACAAAAACACAACACAGAGTCAGGAAAAGACAGACCTGACAAATAGATCTGCATCATTTATACCCCAGGATGTGAAGTGAGTGAAGTCTGAGTATCTTTACAAAGGAGGTGTCTGATGCTGAAGATGAGCAGCTGATCCACTGAAAATAAACTCAGACTGAGTAAATGAAGTCTGTGGATAAATAACCAACAGGTAACGTCCTGCTCGTGTTGTTTCTTCCATGTTGTCACCTGCTGAAGACAAAACCAACACTTTGGCACATCTTTTTTTTTATTAATTCAACCTTTATTTAGACAGATAAGTCACATTGAGTCTCGAAGACTCATTTACAAGTGAGATCTGCTTAGACAGACAAAAAGTAATGAAATTAGACACATTAGGAAATGGAGGCGAAAAAATTCCTATTAAAATCTTTCTTCTTGCCTGAGAAAAAAAATTATAATATTAAAAAACACCTCGCACAAATAAGCACATAGTGACGTAGACATTCTGCAGAGGGGGGGAGACACCGAGAACGATGAGCAATGTTCATAGATGCTCTCGAAGGTCACTGTAAGAGTTCTGATAAGGATGGAATAATCAACCAGCTCCCTCCGATGAGATCCGTAAACATTCTCGAGGATGTCGGGGAATGGCCACGGTCAACGCTAATGAGAATCCAAGAGTCCTGAAATGATGACAATGTCTTTTCAGCTGGTTCACTCTGGTTGACAGTGGAGTTCCCCGATGGGTGGGGGGTGAGCATCAGATTACATGTCCTCCAGGCGTTTTCAGATAAGGTGGCCTTCAATGTCAGCCGGGGGAGCCAGATTGAGATAAACACACAGTTGTTTTGGGTACAGGCAAAACATAATGACATTTGCCTTGAGTCTGTGTTGGTCCAAAAGATACTGAAAATGTCCAAAATTACGTGGCCACACCGATGGAACATACCTGTGTAAAAATCCCAGAGATCTGATCCATTCTGCCCAAGGCAACTGAGTCTGGGTACACAGGCAAGAACCAAGCCATCACAAAGGCAAGCAGCGTGATCGGGTCTCAATTTGCTGCCGACAAACTTCCTTGGTTGTAGATAAAACCAGCAACCAGCTGAATCCAAAAAGCAGGAACCAGTTATCATACATCCAATTAAATATGTGTCCTTTAGATCCACAGATGACAGCAGAGATAGATACTTCATCAAGTCTTCAAGTCAATGAGATATCCAGCTGTGTGCGTGCCAACATGGCAAATCGGCTCGCCTAAAGAATGTCTTCTCTTTGAAGAAATGTTATCAAATTGTGTAGAGGACCAACTGGCCGAATAAGTCCATAGTTTTTTGTTCAGAAGATGCAAGAGAGGCTCAGAGGCAGTTTCACAGACAGATAGAGCAGCAAAGCAAAGCGACGTGGGAGGGGAAGCGTCTGTCCTCGGCAGAAGCAAGTTTGGAATTATTTGAAAGGTGACAACAACATATTTATTTCCTTCATTAAAGAGAAAAACTTCCTTCAATATGTACCTGTAAACCCAAAAAAGAGTAGACCCCATCTATGCACAGTTTCAAAATAAAAAAGAAATATGATAAGCAGGAGTACGGTACAAGGCGTTTAGAGACAAGAACAAAACTGAGATACTTGGATAAGTCTATAAATAAGAAATAATTGTTATAACACAACCCATGAACTCACAACAACAACAGGGAGCGATAAACGTCTTGTTTTGGCTGTGACGCCAAGATTTCACAATAATACAACCGTTTTACACATTTCAGGATTATTGTGAAACTGCAACATTTTCTTCTGTGATTCAAACGTGTTGCTCGCAAATATTTTGTAGTGAAGCTTAAAGATTCCTCCACCAAAGCCAGATTTAGTACATGGCATCCGGTGACTTCACACGTAGCATCTAATTTAGCTCAAGTTAAAATATATTAAGTTACATCATGGATGTAAGAAGAAGTGGTGGCGCAGAGGTTCAAGAAGGTGGACCTGTGATCGGAAGGTCACTGGTTAAACTCCCCGGACCGACAACACCCAAATGTTGGTGGGAAAGGTGAAACACCCACACCTGCCTCCACCCTCATTCCCCCACTCTGGGCCCTTGAGCAAGGCCCTTAACCCCCACCATCTGCTCTCCTCTGCACCTCAGATGACAGCTCTCCGCTCCACACAGAGGGCTGTGGTAGCTCAGTGGTTTGTGGTTGAACAACAGCTTGTTGTCACAGCATGGAGGACACAGACTCAACTCCTCCTGCACACCTGGGTCTTCTCTCCAGGTAATTTGGTTCCCTTATCAGTCAGGTCTCTCTGTGCAACACTATTGCTATGGGAATTGTGCCCCCGCGCGATTACCTGAAGGAAAACATTCACGCCTTTGCGGCAGGGGGCGTCAGCGTCACCCCAGAGACCCTGCCCTCTGGGTACTTAAGACGCGGACGCCCATCCTACTTTCTCTTTTTGCCCTTCACCTTGCTTAAACCTGAACTTCGTGGGACTTCTCTGTTGTTACATCGCTCGACCAGAGGTGAGCTAGCTCCCTACGCTGAGCGTACATAGAAATTTCCTGCGTATTGCTGGGCTGGCGAAAGCTAGTCCGGCACTTTTTTTCTTAACCCCGCAGTTTTCTTCTCTTCTCTCCGCAGACTGCTTCGCTCGACGATGCTAACTGCGTCACATCGCTACCCTGCTAAAGTCGTAGCAGGCTAGCCAGCGAAAGCGACGCAATGGAGGAGACGTCTCGAACAAAGATTTTAAGAAAGCTTGCTTGTTTTCTCTCAGACATGGCTCCCGAGAAAGGAAAGCGAAAGCCAAGATTTACGAAAAAGGCTAGCAGGGCGGCGAGCCCCAGCTCGCGCTCCTGCCCCAGCGGCTGTGGCTTTTCCCTTTCGGCGACAGACACCCACGAGGCCTGTCCTGTCTGCCTGGGGATGCTGCACGCAAAAATGGCATTGGACGCACCCGACTCTTGCCCACACTGCAGCCAGATGCTGGAGGCGGTGAGGAGACACCGATTAGACTTCGTGGCCAAAGCCATGGGCGCAGCTGCGGCACCAACAGACCTGGACCCAACAGAGGCTCTCACTCCCACGCCGGAGCTCACAAGCATGGATTTGGAAGACAGTACTCGGGTCGAATGGGGCGACAACCCGGACGTGGTAGCTCCCATCGGGGACTCGACAGGCCAAATTTGACACTCGGGGCATGATGAACGCGGATGAGATCTCGCTAACAGCCTCAGGTGAAATTTCTGGTGATGAAGCCGCCAACGAGTATGAAGGAGAGGAGGAGGACCTCTCACAGAATCCGGCACCAGTCCTGCCAGAGACGACACCTCGATCCCCGCTCTGTTTGACTTGTGCCGCAGAGCGGCGGACGCGTTGCAGATCCCTTGGCCAGAACCTCCACCTCGTCAACAGGTCACGAGGTTGGCAGGGAATTATTTTTATGCCAAACAACAATCCACAACAAGGCACAGGATACCCATTTTCCCGGATTTCCTCACAGAGCTGACTCGCACCTGGGCTGAACCCAGAGCTCCCATGCTGATCCCGCTCTCACAGTTCCTAGACATGGCTGGAATGGAGGCAGCAGGAATAGCCAACGTGCCACAAATGGAGGACACACTTGCATCTCACCTGGCCCCCAGATCTTCTGGAACAAAACCAACTTTGCCCAGTAAAGCCTGTCGAGCCTCAGCTGTACAGCTCGAGATGTGTTACAGGGCTCAGGGCCTCACGGTACGCGCAATGAATGCATCAGCCATGATGCAGGCATACCTGGTAGAGAAGCTGCAGGAGCTCCAGATGACGACAGACAAGCAGGCTGCCACTGAGGTGCTAGAAGAAGCCCGCAGGGCCACGGACTTTGTGTCCCGCATGATGGAGACAGCTGCCATTGCACAAGGCAGATGTATGGCTGAGGTGGTCATTGCTCAACGTCATCTGTGGATGACTCTGACTGACCTCCCGGAGGGTCAGCGGGTCCATTTTCTGCACCACTTGATAGAGCCGACGGGATTCTTCTGGAGAGCCTTGGACTTGATTCAGACCAGGCTGCAACAGATGCGTAAACAGGCTGAGGCCCTCCGGGAAGGCATGCAGAGGAGAGCTTTTGCCCCCCGCCCCCCAGGGAGAACACCGGGAGCAGACCCGTGCAGTCGCGACACCATTCAGCCATACGTCACCCTCCGCAGAAGAGGCAGGCGTACGAGGGGGAACACCGGCAGAGACCTCCACCGGGTTTACCCCAGGCTGGTCAGTCCTGGTGTAGGAACAGGTTCGTGCCCCACCAAGCGGTCCAACAGAGGACCTCTTCGGCGAATCGTGACACAAGACAGAAGCGAGCCTGACGAAACAGGCCCTCTGCTCAGTTCTGTTGGCTTGTCCGTCCAAGATGTACGGAAGCCAAAGTTTACATGTCCAGACTTTGTTTGTAAAGGAATACAAAAAGCTGGTGACTTTACTGTATGTACAAAACATGAATGTTCTGATGTATGTGAAATAAAGTCAAAAGGTTGTTACACGAAACACAAAATAAAAATTCAAAGAACAGTTTCACCCTATTTCTTGACTCAAAAAAACACACAAAAAAAACAACAAAACAACAACAACAACAACAACACAGCTCCCCTATGATAAAATCGATATAAAGGGTGGGGGCTGCCACTCCCCCTCCCTCGCGGTTTACCGGGTACTTGATCAGAACAATAAACCCCAGCAGGTCTCCACAAGGCTGTCTGCGGCAGACAGACCCAGAGGCGTCTGCGAACAGGTAAACCGGTTCTCACGAGACCGGGTGAGAGGGCTCACACATTTAAACCCCCACACCGTCGGAACTCAGAAGGCAGACAATACACAAATTCCCCAAGCCTGCAACACGTCCGCATACCCCGAGGACGTGCTGACAGAACGTGGTGGCCATGACAACGCACCGTCTTGGCCCCCAGATGCATTTCAGCAGATGACAGCACTGAGCCATGGGGGGCTACAACAACAGCCTGCAGGCCTGGGCCAAACTCACGTGCTGACAAAGGGGACAACATTAATGCTGCAGGAGTCGTAAATAAGTGTTGTTACAAAACAGGAAATTAACCTGGGCTGGATCAGATACTTCTTCCTCATGCCTGGAAAAGCCTGGATCTAATGAAATCATCCAGGTTTATAGGTGCTGAGCAGAAAACGGATATTCGTGCAGTTTTAAGCACTGGCTTTTCATCTTGTAAAAACAACAGGCCGTGCACGACCAGTGAACCTAAAATGTGGGACCAAGCTCAACGCACTAGCCTAACTGTGCTTTTAGATAACATCCCCTCGTCGGGGAGATTGCAACTCAGTCATATTACTACAAAAATGAGTGCAAATTACCATATTTCTGGGCGTATGGGTCACCACCACCTTGGTCAAAACACGCCCTTAGGGAAGACGTGCCTGACACAGCTCCCTGGAGCCAAACCCAGCTCCAGAGCAATTGTGGAGCCAGAGGCTTGTAAACCAGACCCAGCCACGGAGCGGCATGGAATCTGGAGGTCTGTTCACATACAAAACCTGCACTCCAAAAGTACCGTGCCTCTCACTAACGGGAGCAAAAGCAGACGCTCTGGCCCACGGTTATCCAGCAGAAGCAATGCATTGTACCTCTCCCCCAGCTCCCCCGGTTCGGGTGGCGCTGGAGCACACTTACAGGAGGGTCCCCTCCCTAATATTGATGGTCCACAAGGGGCCACGGGGCCCATGGCCCTGGGAGATGTACTTATTTCTGGAACATGGACAACTGCTTCTCTTCAGAGGCCCATTGCCTCGACTGCAAGAACAGCCTCTCTACTTACGCCCAGGACTATGGTAAATTTCAGCTTGGCTGCCGAAAGGAACATACTGATGGCCTCAGGCCTCCATGGCAACGTGGTAAATACAATACAGGGAGCTAGAGCAATGTCAACACAGACTCTCTATGCTCGTAAATGGGGTGTTTTTGAAGCTTGGTGCATGGGAAGGAACATTATTCCTTATTCCTGTGACCTGGTCCAGCTTCTTACCTTTCTACAGGAACTACTGGAGAAAGGCCGCTCTTTTTCCACAATTAAAGTGTTTTTATCAGCCATCTCGGCATGCCACGAAGGCTGGGGGGGAAGACTCCCGGTGCACACCCTCTCACGATAAGGTTCATGAAGGGTGTATTGAGGAAGAGACCTCCCAGCAGGACTTTGACCCCTGATTGGGATCTCCAATTGGTCCTGAGTGCTCTCTGTGAGCCCCCATTTGAACCTTTAAGCAACATTAAGATAGATTTGCTATCTTATAAGACCGCTCTGCTCCTGACTCTTTGCTCGGCGAAACGTGTGGGTGACCTCCACGCTTTATCTGTGCACCCAATGTGTACTAGGTTTGTCCCTGACAGGTCAAAGGTCACCTTACGTCCTAATCCTGCATATGTCCCAAAGGTTCTAACTTTGAATCCCAGAAGTCTGGATTTTGAGCTCTCTTCATTTCCTCCTGCTCCCGTCCTCACTGAGGAACAGAGGAGGCTGAGAGCACTCTGCCCTGTTAGGGCTTTAAGTGCTTACATTGAAAAAACAGCTGATTGGAGGAAAACAAACCAACTGTTTGTATGTTTTGCCATCCCGGCTACTGGCAGGGCCCTGTCAAAGCAATGCCTCTCACACTGGGTGACTGAGGCCATTAAGAGGGCGTACAGTAGCAAAGGTCAACAGGTGCCCTCTTGGGTCCGTGCCCACTCTACTCGAGACTTAGCCGCCTCGTGGTCACTGTTCAAGGGTGTACCAGTTGCAGACATCTGTGCAACTGCGAACTGGAGCTCAACGAACACGTTTGCAAAACATTACAGTTTGGACGTTACTACGTGTGACGTCACTCAGGCTGTCCTCTCTAACACACAGTAGAGAGCAGCCTAGAGATGCCTAATGTATAAAGGCGGAAATTCTCACAAGCATGCATTTTACTGAGCATTTCAAGGGCGTGAATGAATTACGTTCCCATAGCAATAGTGTTGCACCGAGAGACCTGACTGATAAGGGAACTGAAAGTTATGCACCATAACTCATGTTCCCCGAAGGAAGGGAACGGGGTGCAACACAGTTGACCCTTTTCAATGCTGAAGCTCGGTGAAGTGCATTTGGAGAAAGTAGGATGGGCATCCGTGTCTTAAGTAAAAAGAGGGCGGGGTCTCTGGGGTGACGCTGACGCCCACTGCCGTAAAGGCGTGAATGTATTCCTTCAGGTAATCGCGCGGGGGCGCAATTCCCATAGCCATTGTGTTGCACCTCATTCCCTTCCTTCAGGGAACATGAGTTATGGTGCATAACTTTCAGTTTCCTCTCACAAAAGAAATTGAGAATCAGAATCAGAATAAGCTTTATTGTCATTGCACCAAGATACAATGAGAACATGTACGTTATGTTCATTTGTTGTATTGAGGTTTGGGGTACAGCGTGAAAAACTGTAACTAAACCTATTTTTATTTTACAGAAAAGAGCTATAAGGATTATCACTAGAAACCATTTTTACCATCCATCAAATGTTTTATTCTGCAAATTGAAACTACTGAAATGTTATGATTTGGTTGACTATACAGGTAGTCCCCGACTTACGAGCGAGTTCCGTACTTATGAGTTGCTCGTAAACCGGAAATTCGTACGTCGGAACACGAAGCACATGTTCTCGTAAGTCCGGATTTTCGCTCGTAAGTTGGAACGGTTTTGCTAGCGCGACTACAAACACTCGTTTTTCATCGAAAAACTGCTTATGAGTGCATAAAAATGATCGGAAACGTGTGTCCACATGTTTAGCTAACGAACTGTGGTGAAAAAACACAGAAAAACTCGGTATTTTTTGCGTTTTTTCCAAAAATTCGCCAGCTCGTAAGTCCGGAACCTCGTATGTAAGAGCGCTCGTAAGTCGGGGACTACCTGTAATATTCTTTTAACATTATACAACGTTCAAAACTTCAAATTGCCCTTAAATATTAATAAAATGTTTTTTGTAAAAAGGAAAAATACTTACAATCTTAAGGGTACAGATATTTTTGTTATGCCACAGCGTAGAACTAGTTTAAGGAGTAGGTCTACTTTAATTTATGGAATAAGTCTGTGGAATGGTTTAAAAAATGATATTAAAGCTGAGAAATCAATGACTTTGTTTAAGAAAATGGTTAAAATTAGGTTTCTGGAAAAATATATATAAATTGTTTGGTATCAACATTTTATGTATGGTAAAGTATGATGAGTTACTTATTGTGTAGTGTTTTTTTGTGGGTTACTGTTGTTTGAATTAATTGTTTGAATTAATTTTGCAAAAGAAGGGGCAAACATAATAAGATTTTATCTTCTTCTGCTTCCTTTCATTTCATATACTGATTTTTTTAATTGTGTGGTGTTGTAAATAGTATTTTTTGTGTTCTTTTAACTTTGAAATGAATACATTTACAAAATAAAATAAAAAATTAAAAAAATGTGCGTACAGTCGTCCGAAAGATGGGCGGAGTGCACGAAGCTGCTACAATGAAAGCACGGCCATCTTAATCTTGTTCAGAATAATATTTTGCTTGGATGAGAAAAGGGAAGAAATACATACTTGCGATGGACTGATGACCTGTCTAGGGTCCCCCACGCCCAAACAGAAAAGCAGGTAAAGAAAATGAACCAGAGCAGTTAAGATGGACTGTCTGTGGGACCAGAACACCCTGCACAAGACCACCAAAACTAGTCCTCTGTGGTGAACTGAAAACCAGCAAATGAGGACAAGTTAACACCACAAAACACTATGACACTGAAATCTTCTCTGAGGAGTTCTGAGATGAACCTTAGGCTTCGGGAAGATCTGGACCGACCTGCCTTGGGAAGACCAGTCCAGTGGGGAGCGGTCTGTGGTGAGAAGTTCCTCTGTGGAGAAGCCATGTTGAATAACACTGATGCTCTGCCCACTGCTCAGGGCTGCACGTCCTCCCTGAACTGTCCCGGGTGCCACAGCTCCAGGACCAGATCCACTCCCCAAAGGACCGGCACCAAGGTCCTCATCAATTCTGATGGAAGAACAACCAGCCACTGGAGCAGAAATCAGATTTTCTAAGACTGTAATGAAATATGCATGTTTTGACGAGGGTCTGCTAGTTTTAACTTTAGTCACATGTCTCTCCTTTAAACTTTAGGACTTTTTTTTTTAAACAAACATTTTATAATAATAATAATGTCCTTTTTTGTCATCTGTGAATGTTTCCCACACACAGACAAAATTCGTCTCTGCATTTAACCCAACCACCACCAGGTGGTGCAGTGAGCAGCCATAGAAAGTGCCCGGGGAGCTGGAGAATTAGGTGTGCACTCATAGACACCCCAAGGTGTGTAGTGGCCGGGGCGCGAACCCGCGTCCTTCGGGTCCCAAGTCGGAAGCCCTGCCACTACACCATCTTGGCTCCTATCTGAAAGCAAAGAGAGTAAAGAGGTGAAGAAGGGTCCAGGCAGGATGGAGTGGATGGAGAAAAGTTTCAGGAGTGGTTTGTGACAAAAAAGGTGTCAGCAAAGGTCAAAGGAAAAGTTTACAAGACAGTGGTGAGACCAGCTACAGTATTTTCCGGTGTATAGGTCACACCTTTTAATGGTTTTTTTCAAGGCCTGCGGCCTATACACCGGTGCGACCTATATATGGCTTGTTATCACTTTCGGCGAAACAAAATTATAAATCCAGCTCATTTCACAATTACGTTCATTTATTAAGGAAAAGTTCAGCTCAGACATATATTTGCTATAATTTTTAATCAAACAAATAATTGTTTTTAAGTGTTAGTTTTCTTAAAAGCCTTGCTGTGCGCTCCTGTGGCAGACATTTGCAGCAGAGCTAAACGTAGGTACGACCTATCTAGGGATTTTTCCAAACTATTGGTGATAATTGGACAATGCGACCTATACACAGGTGCGACCTATACACCAGAAAATACTGTATATTTTATGGTCTGGAGACAGAGACATGGACAAAAAGACAGGAGACAGTACTGGAAGTGGCAGAAGATTAGGAATGAGACCATCAGAGGTACAGCACATGTTGAACAACTGGGAGATAAAGTTAGAGAGGACACACTGAGATGGTTTGGACATGTCCAGAGGAGGGACAGTGGTATATTGGTAGAAGAATGTTAGAAATGCAGCCTCCAGGAAAAAAGACAAAGAGGGGATATATGGATGCAGTTAGAGGACATGAAGGTAGTTGGAGTGACGACAGAGGATGCAGAGGACAGAGTGAGGTGGAGAGGACTCTGTGGAGACGCCTACAGAGAGAACAGCCGAAAGCAGAAGAAAAAGTATCTGAGAGTAACATTCAGAGAGAGCAACGTTAGGAAGGAGTATTTTAGATGAATGTCGTCTCGGTGACTTCTCAAGGTTCATTCTCAAAAAACGAGTGTTTGATGATACCATGTCCATCTTATGAACTCAGCCGATGTTTGAGGACTTCAGCTGGCCAGGTTTGAATAAAACAGCTGAAGTTTCAAATTCAAAAAGATCAAACATGGAGTCGTTGGTACAAACGAGCTGAAAAAGTCAGAGTCAGAGTCAGAGAGAATTTATTGTCATTTGCACCGCATGTAGTACATGTGTTGAAAACGAGATTATGTACACAGGGTCCCAGTTACATCCAACAACAAATGCAAGAGAAAAACAATAATAACATCTAGGATTAACTAAGAGAGACATCAGCTAGTAATACACTAAGCCCTAATGTAGTAGAAAAACATCATTATAAACAGCAGCACGAACATGAGTCATTATGAGCAGATGGTCACAGATGAACGCAGCAACAAGAAACAGATCAGTATCAACATGATGTGACATTTTGCAGTGTTTATTCTTATTATTTATTTATTCATGAGTCTGACAGCCTCAGGGTAGAAGCTGTTCCTCAGTCTAGTGGTTCTACATTTGATGCTCCTCAACCTCCGTCCCGAGGGGAGTGGTGCAAAGAGTGAGTGTGCTGGGTGAGTGAGGTCTTTCATGATGCAGGTGGCTCTTTTTCTGCATCTGGAGGTGTAAATGTCTGTGATGGTGGGGAGACTGACTCCCACAGACTTCTGTGCAGCCTTCACCACTCTCTGTAGAGCTTTCCTCTCTGCAACTGTGCAGCCTCCATGCCACACGTTGATGCTGGAGCACAGGACGCTCTCCACTGCACACCTGTAGAACGAGGTGAGGACTGAGCTTCTCAGACCAGCTCGTCTCAGCCGTCTGAGGAAGTAGAGTCTTTGATGTCCTTTCTTGATCAGGCTGGTGGTGTTATTGCTCCAGCTGAGGTTATCATTCAAGTGTACACCCAGGTACTTGTAGCTGGAGACCACCTCCACCGCAGATCCACCTATATACAGTGGGGTGTGGGTGTGTTTGTTCCTTCTGAAGTCCACAATCATCTCCTTCGTCTTCTTCACATTCATGTGAAGGTTGTTCTCTTTGCACCAGCTCTCCAGATGTTCCACCTCCTGTCTGTAGCTGGATTCATCATTATCTGTGATGCATCCCACCACAGCTGTATCATCTGCAAACTTAACAATATGACAGCCTGGATGTGTGGCTGTACAATCATATGTGAGCAGAGTGAACAGAAGAGGGCTCAGCACACATCCTTGAGGAGAGCCAGTGCTGAGGGTGATGGTGGAGGAGGAGAAGTTGTGGATCTTCACGGACTGTGGTCTGTTTGTTAAGAAGTCTAGTACCCAGTTACAGATGGAGGGGCTTAGTCCAAGTGTGGATAGTTTGTCTATCAGAGTTTGGGGGATCATGGTGTTGAAGGCAGATGTGAAGTCCACAAAGAGCAGACGCACGTATGAGTCCTTCTGATCCAGGTGGGTGAGAGCAGTGTGGACCACAGAGGAGATGGCGTCCTCTGTTGATCGGTTCTCGCGGTATGCATATTGATGAGGGTCCTCGCTGATGTTGACGGTTGTCTTGATGTGGGACATGACCAGTTTCTCAAAACATTTAGCGACTATCGGGGTGAGAGCCACCGGTCTATAGTCATTCAGACCAGTCACTGTGGAGCTTTTTGGGACTGGGATGATGGTGGCAGTCTTCAGGCAGGTGGGAACTGACTCCAGTGAAAGTGAGGTGGTGAAGACGTCAGCCAGCACCTCACAGAGCTGGTCCGC
The DNA here is from genome assembly GCA_038048925.1 of Garcialebias charrua. NCBI lineage: Eukaryota > Metazoa > Chordata > Actinopteri > Cyprinodontiformes > Rivulidae > Garcialebias > Garcialebias charrua. The sequence continues at coordinate 6,800 of JBBPBX010020511.1, read as the reverse complement.
ACATTCCTTCAGAACTTTCCCTGGGATGTTGTCTGGACCCGTAGCTTTATGAGGGTTGATCCTTCTGAGACTACCTCTCACTTCTGCTGCGGTCACTTTGAGGTGCTCCTCGTCTGGTGATGAGGTGAGCCTGGTGCTAGCTGGTCTGTTTGGATCTTCAAAACGTGCATAAAACTTATTGAGGGCATCAGGCAGGGATGGGTCCCTGGGGCATTGTTTGCTTTTGCCCTTGTAGTCTGTTAAGCATTTGATGCCCTGCCACATGCTCCGTGGATCATGTGAGATGAACTGACCCTCGATCCTCTGTGCATACGCGGCTTTGGCCTTCTTTATGCCATCATCCAGTTCTCTCCTGCACTTTCTCAACTCCTCAGTATCTCTAGACTTGAAAGCAGTGTCCCTGGCTGCCAGCAGGGTGCGGACATCCTTATTTAGCCAGGGTTTTTGATTGGGGTAGAATTTAACATACTTTCTTATGGATACATTTTCAGCACATGTACTGATGTAACCCAGGACTGAGGAAGCATAAAGTTCCAGGTCAACTGAACTTCCATTCGTAGCTGCCTCTTTGAAGACAGACCAGTTTGTGTTTTCAAAGCAGTCTCTTAGCATGGGGGTACTATCTTGGCGCCACAATGTGATCTCTCTTTGTTCCGGCTTGGAACGTCTGAGTGGGGGGAGCTGTCTAGGGACCAATAACAGGGAGCGATGGTCGGAAGCCCCGAGCGGTGGGCGTGGCTTCGCCGTGTACGCCCCCTTCACATTCGTGAAGACTTGGTCTAGCGTCTTATTTCCTCGTGTTGCTATGAAAACGTGCTGATTGAAGGTTGGAAGGATGACACGTAAATCCACATGATTGAAGTCCCCGGAGACAATGAAAAACCCCTCAGGATATTAAATATATAAAGGATATAAAGGATATAAAAGACACATCGATGTTGCAGATCTGCTGTAATCTGATGTGCTTCTGAGCAGACAGCTGGACCATGTGGGTGTGTGAGTGTGTGTGTGTGTGTGTGTGTGTGTGTATGTGTGTGTGTGTCCTTGTTGTTTATGCTACTTTGTAAGGGCAATTTCTCCCATTTATACTACATTGTGAGGACCAACTGCTCCTTATGGGGCCCAAAGCCCGGGCCCCATAAGAAGAAGTCCCGTTGGTGCGTTAGGGGTTAGGCTTAGGACTAAGGTTTGAATTGAGGATGTGTTAAGTTTAGGGTAAGGTGTGTATTGGTAATGTTTAGGTTTAGGGTAAAGGTCAGGGTTAGGCTGTAGAAATGAATGAAAAATGAATGGAAGTCAATGCAATGGCCCAATAAAGATAGCAAAACAAACCTGTGTGTGTGTGTGTTGGGGGGGCTCCTCCTGAGCTACATTATTCAAACTGAAGTCAATCAAGAATGAATAATTCATCTTTCAAGTGTCAGTTTTTGGTAAACAATCTCTTTCGGCTTTTTACAATCCCCCACAGTGCTCGCCTGAGCTGCTCTGAACAGGGACCGGACCACCTGGGTCTGTCTTTAAGGGCCGTTGTGTTCAGGTAAATACAGCAGAGGGTTAAATGTGATTTAAATGACTGTTTATCCTCATGCTGGTCAAAGCACAGTGCTCAAGTCGGGTTTCATCGAGTGTCAGCTGATTTATTTTGAATATTAATCATCCTAAGATGGTATTTTTATGCAACTGGACGTCTTTTCTTGTTTTACGATGTTTCACTTCTCATCTAGTTTTGTTTAAGTCACCAAAAGTTGCAGAGCTCCAAATTTATGATTTGGTTTGTTCATGTTCAGCTCACATGCAAATCAGTCTCTCTCCTGAAGGTCAAAGGTTGGACCCACGCATTTATTTTAGTTTGGATTTAAAGCATCAAAAACATTCTTGGATGAGACATCTTCACTGCCACCTCCTACTCATGCACAACTGACAAACTATAAGTGAAGGACGAGTACAGTATGGAATTAAATCACCGTGATTCGGGTTTTAGCCCCTTCTTGAATAAAAACAGATATTTACAGACAAACTGACCACGTTTCTTCACTCTGCTACTGTCTTTACTTACTCTGCTCAACCTGTTTTACATTTGTAATTATTTATTCTACCCTTGACATGTGTTTTTGTCTTTCAGCCACACCTGCACCTACATCTGGAACTACATTCTGTGTTCATTTGTCTCTCCTTCCTGTCCTCTCAAATCCAGCCGGTCAAAGCAAATGGCTGCTTGTCCTGAGCCTGGTTCTGAGTCAGAGTCAGAGTCAGAGTCAGAGAGAATTTATTGTCATTTGCACCGCATGTAGTACATGTGTTGAAAACGAGATTATGTACACAGGGTCCCAGTTACATCCAACAACAAATGCAAGAGAAAAACAATAATAACATCTAGGATTAACTAAGAGAGACATCAGCTAGTAATACACTAAGCCCTAATGTAGTAGAAAAACATCATTATAAACAGCAGCACGAACATGAGCAGATGGTCACAGATGAACGCAGATAGTCACAGATGAACGCAGCAACAAGAAACAGATCAGTATCAGCATGATGTGACATTTTGCAGTGTTTATTCTTATTATTTATTTATTCATGAGTCTGACAGCCTCAGGGTAGAAGCTGTTCCTCAGTCTAGTGGTTCTACATTTGATGCTCCTCAACCTCCGTCCCGAGGGGAGTGGTGCAAAGAGTGAGTGGAGGGTTCAAAATGGAGTTTTTCCTTTCTACTGTTGTCATTGTGCTTGCTCAGGATGGGAGACTGTGATGAAGTGAAGATTCAACTTGTCTGCTGCTTCCTTGGAAAGATAACTTTTCTAATTGGCTTTTATAATGTATGTGAATGTTCCTGTTCAGTGCCCTGAGACAACTTTGTTGTGATTCTATATAAATAAACTGAATTGATTGAATTGAATTGATTCAAGTCTGCATGACTTAAATCTTAAGCCAGATGGACGGTGTCTCTGGTCTGAGGTCGATGGAGACCCGGTGAGTTTCATGCACATGGGAGTCTCCAAAACCGTCTGTGGGGCTTCTCAGTTTCCTTTCATTGGTTGAAACCTTCATCTTGAGTAAAATCTGACAGATCTCCCAGTCACCGTGTTCTCATGAGCATTTTGAACCATCTCATTTGAGTTTTTATGAACACCTCCTGCAGGGAGCGCTCCTTAAATCCAGTGATGCTGCAGGCCTGGATGTCCAGCTCCAACTACCACTCTGATGATTATATATTACCAATATATTCATATATTATGATTATTCAGTTCAAGTCTGCTTTTCTGCATTTCTAAAGGTCACTCCAGCAGAATAAGGCATGAAGGTGGAGGAGGCTGCCAACGTGGGTACAAAACAGACTGATGTGAGCAACAAAGTAACGTGGACGGCCTGGAATACAGTTTTCTGCCTGCGTTGAGTCTCCAGCAGGAAGCGAGAGAGCTCTTATCCATCTTATTCCTAGCCCCCATCGTGCCGTGCGTGAATTATGGGCGCGACTTCCTGCGTGGACCAGAACTAGCGTTTGATTATGTGTGAACAGTACGAGCTAATGCAGTTTCTCCGAGCATTGTGGATTTAATTTAAACATGCAGGAACACCGGCTGTCAGAGCTCCAACAGGACAATATAATCATACTGCTGCCTGCTGAGGACGAAGGATGGAGGATGAGCTGAAAAAGTGGCTTCATATTATATCTACTAGCATATTTAGCTACTTCGCTGACTCAGTTCTTCTGACGGTGAAGTGATAAACAACTTGAAAAGCTCTGAGGTGTATCAGTATCTACACAGTAATAAGGTCGTGGTGTTTTGTTAAAGGGGACCACAGATGCAAAATTCACTTTTTAATGGTTTTTTTACTCTACTTTGGGTATTTACTTCTTAAAAAAACAGTCCTAGGGCCAAAGAAATGCACCCAGTGGTATATTTACTCTAAGTAGATTTGTTTTCCAGTGATATATACATCTCGTTTTCAAATCATCGCGCTTGTGACGTCACAAGCGCCAGGACAACCCACCCCAAGCCTGAGTCCAGCCCCTCACCTAGCAACCCCTGGTTAGGCTCAACTCACTTCAGTATAAAAGACGTGACGGTTGTTTTTCCTGATTTCATCTCATCTTTTGTTTAAATGTTCTTAATTTCATGTGTACAGCACTTTGTTGCAGCTGTGGTTGTTTTAAATGGCTTTATAAATAAAGTATAATTGTTATTTTTACGTTTTAGTTCAATTTTTAGCGTATTAACGATCGCTCCCAACGCGCAGCCGGCAGAAATAAAACGAGCAGACCGCCGGCGAAGAGACTATCTGCGTGCGGGAGCTGCTGGGAGCTGCTGGCTTTTGAGGTCCGTGTGGGTCCGGTCAGAGGTTGCCTCATACGGATAAATAGGCTATATGCCACGGACTTCCGTTCTAGCATTTCCGCATTCATGGGCCAGATGGCGCACTTCCGGTTCACAGCCACAGGATGGCGATCTTTACACAATCTCTGGAGGACTTGCCGACAGTCAATGATGTGTACAGAATTATTCAGACCTTGTCTAAAGCGCACATCTAAGAAAGACAAAGGATTTAAGCTTTATGTGTCCAACTACATAAATAACTATGAAGGTAAGTCTGTATTTGTTTTCAGTTCACCAAACTGCATCATGTAGGCTAACACAGCTAACAGTTAACCTTGCTAAATTGTTGAGTAAACGTGTTTTGTCTGTACATTTCTGATTAACACAAATGTTTAGTTTCAAACAAGGAGGCAGGAGAAGTCAGGGCTGAGTGTTTACAGTCCATGAGGAGCAGCAGAAGCCCCACTGTTTGAGTCAAAGCCACCTGACAGTTCAGTTTCAAACAAGGAGGCAGGAGATTTAGACCAGATTTAGAAACACAAGTTATTTTAATTTAATTATTTTAATTCAAGTTTGTGTACAAAACTTGAGTTGAAGTTAAATATCAGACAATATAAACTCTTTATATTCAACACATATCTGCTATATGGTTTTGTGAATCTCACTGTTTATAGCAGCTCTTAATAAGAGATGTTTTCTTTCACTGGACAGGACACCGTAGTGATGATGATGAGGAGGGAGCCAGCTGGTCCAGCCTGGATGTTTGTGAGCCGAGATCGGATCCAAACACTCTCCACTGATGACGAAGGACATGTGATCCATGTGGATGGTTGAACAGAAGAGCTGCTTCATCACTTACCTTTGTCTGACTGATTAATGTTTTTAAATCTCCATTAGCTGTCGAGGAAGCTGTGACTTAAAGTCAGAAGCTGTAATGCTATAAACTGTTTAAATCTTGTGCCTCAAACGTTTTCTACAGTAATGTAACATCATCATCAAATTTGTTTTTAATAAACTGGCTAAAATAAAACTGAACTCTAAGCCTGTCTTAAATCAACATACACATTTTTTTGGGTGATAATATGAAGACAAAGTCAGAATGTTTTGAACATTTTATTTTCTTACAAGTAGTAAGTAGTGTGACTGTAGTGTCAGGGTACAGTAGTCCTGAAGTCTGCAGGTAGATTTTTATGCATCTGCTCTTCAGGTATCGGGTCCTAATTGAGCCGAGTACTGTCAATAAAAAGTTGCTGTGATGATCCGCCTGACCGTGGACTGATGGACACCGTACCGGTCAGCAAGGTCCCGTTGCTTTCATCCAAGGTCAAGGTCATTTAAGAACAGGAAGAACTCAACGGGCTGCAGGATATTGGTTGACGGGGTGGTGTGGATAAATAATCAATAAATAACACTGAACAACTGGTAATAACTAATAATTCAATCTCAATGTCACTACTTGTGCAATAACCTGTCACACAACCTGTGTAATGTTGATTATGTGTAGTGTATATATATATATATATATATATATATATATATATATATATATATATATATATATATATAACTATGTGCATGTTAGCTTGTACTGTATTACTAGTTTGAAATACTTACAGTAGTTCATTCAAATTCATCCTGCTGCATCATTACTGTATATCCAACCATGTTTACTGTCTCTCTTCAGGACTTTGTGAATATTATAATTACTTTTTCACTTTGCATGCTTTTAGTATAGTTTGATTTTTAGCAAGTCAAATCTGCTCTTCTCATCCTGAGCACTTCATTGTACTGTTAACTCTGTGTTAACCTGTATATGACAAATAAACACAACTTGAACTTGATGGGGAGTTCCTCTCATCTCATTCTTGGTGAACACCGACCATGAATGGCAGAGCAGCGCAGTCATGGGTCAGAAACACGCCAGGAGGTCAGATGATGCAAACCTGAAAAAACAAAAAAGTGTTCATATTTACCTTCATAACGTAAAAAACCAAACAGAGAACTCTTTATGAGAGTTATGCTTTAAAATAAATAATTACATCTCAGGAAATAAAAGTTTAATTGAAGTGAAACAGTTCTGGTTTCATATTAAAGGAAACTGCAGAGAATATTTCAGAGGTGTAACAGCCCTGAAGTTACTAGGAGTTTACAAACATATTTACAGATTAGAAAACTGTTAAAATCTGAATATTATTTTAAAAGTATGTAGTTACAAACTTTTATTAAATCACTCATCATGACTCCAACATTAAATCTACAAGTGCAGGATGTGGAGTCGAGTCATATTCATGTTTCTTACTGAGCTGCAGCTGTGTTCTCCTCCTCGCTGTCCTCTTTGCTGCTTCTCCCAAAGCCCCGGTCATGGAAGGGAGAATTATTCCACTGGAACAATGCAGGTACAGCTCCTTTTTAACCACTGTTTGATGCTGGCTCTTGAATATTCTGAGGTTTAAAACGCCAGCTACAACCGAGTGTTAGCTTTAA
>JBBPBX010020510.1:32520-43304 GCA_038048925.1 Garcialebias charrua | reverse complement strand
CCATTTAGAAATTTAAGTCCTTGTGCTGATGGTCAACAAAGTAAAGTGACGTCCATGTCATGTGTTTTTGTGGGCTCCTACTTTGTTTCCACGATCTTTGTGTTACCTTGTTAGCTGATGTTTCCCTCCTGTTAATTATTCACAGTTGCTTCAACTAATAATAATAATAATAATAATAATGTCACATTTTTGTCATCTGTGTATGTTTCCATACAAGACGAAATTTGACTCTGCATTTAACCCAATCACCACCAGGTGGGGCAGTAGGCAGAACAAATGTGTTGTTGTGATAATATTGACAATTGTGATAATAGATTTGTTTAAGTTAATACCAACTTATGTGAGTGAAAGTTTATTCTTTTTAATGTTTGTTGAAAATGAGAACAATTACATATAAATTAACTATAGTTTTTTTAGTTTTTGTTTACTTTGTACATCAGGTGATAATGTGGAAGTTAATAATAATAATAAAAAAATATATACATACTTTTTTTAGTCCAGGCACAGGCCAGTTTACTATCAGCATTTGTTTCATCTCAATTTAGGTTAAGGCGAGGACCTCTAAGTGGAGTGTGTGCTTCTGTCTAAAAGTAAAACCTAAAATGAATCTCAGGGTTAGTTGTTGCCTCTTTTAATGCAACTACTGTATCAATGTTTTAATGAGTCTGGGACCTGTGGTGAAGCTAAAGTAAACAGTTTACTCCTCATATTGAAAACATTACAACAAATTCTACTTTAGAGAATTACCAAGCTCCACGTTTTCTTCTTCCTGTTTTCTTCCAGTAGAAAGAACAGGAAAAAAGTTCATTGAAGCAACTTTTCTTGTTCCCATTGCTCCCTCAGTATCCATTAAAACCATAAATTAACCAAGAGGAACAACTAAAAAAAAATCTTTAATTTCATGAACCTGATACGTATTTTAATAGTAACTGTCCAGTATTTTTGCTAAAAAAAAACATCCTACCACAAAAAAGGAAAACAACTTTCTCATATAAAATCTAAATTATTAAAGTTCATTGACATAATGGAACTACAGACAGCTCTACTTCTTTACAACGTCAACCATAAACAATTACCAGAAAACATTTAAAACTTGTTTAAGACTATTGAGCAAATTTATAAGTCAAGGTGGGAATCACAGATTAAAATATGCACATTCAGAACTACTAGACAATAACGTTTATGTATCAGTACGTGGAGTCAAACTGTGGAATAATATGAATATTAAACTTAGACAATGTCCACAAATAAAACTGTTCAAATCATCATATAAACATATGAATATTGCTGGATATATTGCATAATATTAATATTCAAGTACTGTTGGTGTTTTGTTATTGGTGCTAGTTTTTTTTTTTTTTTTTTGATGAACTTAAAGAAATAATTGTTCATCTACTGTAGTTAAAATTAGATACCGTATTTTTCGGAGTATAGGTCGCATTGTCCAGTTATCACCAATAGATTGGAAAAATCCCTAGATAGGTTGCACCTACGTTTAGCTCTGCTGCAAATGTCTGCCACAGGAGTGCACAGCAAGGCTTTTAAGAAGATTAACACTTAAAAACAATTATTTGTTTGATAAAAATTATAGCAAAATGTGTCTGAGCTGAACTTTTCCTTAAAGGACAACACCCACCGTGACAGTAACAATTCACCATATTGGAGAATTACTGTAGTATTTTATGAATTTTATTTTCATTTTTGCATTTGGGCCAGGCGAGGGTTAAAAAAAAAAAAAAAAAAAACCCACTCCCGAATGAATCCGGAAACCTGGCCGAAAAGTCCCGAAGGGTCATGCCTTTCGTTACATTGATCTCCACCCAGAAAGCAAGGCAGAAGGTAGGAGTGAGTTTCCATGGAGGTTTATGAGAGTGAGAGTAAAACTGCATATTTCCTGGTGCATTTTTGTGTACAACTGGACCAGTGGTCTGCTTTTATTTATTATTTATTTTATAGACCTTTTTAATAAGATATAACACCGCTGCGACTGTTGCTGGCTGCTCTCCTCTCCTCTGCCCAGAGAGGAGCGAGCCGCGCGGCTTCTCCCTGGCTCCCCATTCCGCTGCGGGTCAGCTTTGAAGTTCGTGCTGGGGCTCGGTTCTGTCCAGCCTTGTTGCTGGAGCACGGGGAAGCACAGAGAGCACGGGGAAGCCCGCGCGCGATGGTACATCCAGACCGACAGAGCTCCGCGCCGCGGCTGCCTTTCTACTCCCGACCTGTCTGGTCAGGGGAGAGATTAAAAAGCCGATGCGGAAATGAATGAATTTGTCGCGATCAAGCGAATTAAACTAGTATGTCTACGTGGATGCTGCTCAGAATATGACAGACATCAGTGAGCAACCGCTTCTCTTTTTTTTTTCCTCTCTAGAGCAGCGGTCATGGAAGTTGATGAAGGCTTATTAAAACTCCGCCTGTAACTCCAAGGCGGAATCTTTAGTGATGTGAATGCCCATATTTGGAGAGGGGCAGATCTTCCCGGAGCTTCTGCTAAAATCTGCTATAAATCATGAAATAACACATTTTGCATTATTTCTCTACAATATAAATAAACGCTCCTGTATTATTTTTAAATAAACTAATAAATATTAATGGCGATGCAATTTGAAAACATGGTGGGTCATGGACTTTAATAAATGAACGTAATTGTGAAATGAGCTGGATTTTAAAATTTGTTTAGCCGAAAGTGATAAAAAGCCATATATAGGTTGCACCCGAGTATAGGTCGCAGGCAATGAAAAAATGATAAAAAGGTGCGACCTATACTCCAAAAAATACGGTACTACTGTATACTGATGGGTTAAATATGGGCTTAGTTGTTATCTGTATAGATTATACATGTAATAAATGTAATACTTTAGTCTACCATCTCTCTTGAATATGTAAAACAAAGTTGTGACATTATGCTCATGCTGTACTTTTTTATATACTGGACAAACAATAAACTAAATATATAACATTATTTGATTTATCTTGCTTAAAGCAGAAAACAAGTATCAAACTCTTAAAACTATTTACAATATGTTAATAAGGACAGTTGGACACTGATTGGATTTAACATGTTGACATAATGTCAAACAATGGTCGAGTTGATTCTTGGTCTCTGATGGATTACACTTGGACTTACACTTGGACAGTTGTATACTGTATACTAAATACTAATAGTATTTAGTATACTAAAATGCTCATTACATTACACTTCCGGTTCCGGCGAGCTCAAGAGCGGCAGCGCACCTCTGGTTTCTCTGAGCCTTTTATCATCTAACTGACCCATTTTTTTTTCGAATTGGACAAAAGCTTGTCCATCTTCCATCTGAATTCGGTGTTCAGTGGCTCAGAGAGCCGGACGGGACTGTTAAAAAAATATATGTCGGACCAGGTTCGGAAGCTTCACCCCACTGGCCAATTTGAGTGTACCTTGCCGGCCAGGTGAGCCCTAAAGCCGGAGAGCCGCCCACGAAGACCCGGCGTTTCTTCTGCCACTCTCACTGGACCCCGTTTAAACGTCCCACCTGGATCTGAGGTTCTCCTGTAGTTCTCCTGGTTTCAACAAGATAGAAGTTTATTACTTTGCTGATTTTTTCTGCTGTCCTTTGTTGACCTCGTGGCGTGGGGGAGGTGTTTCTGGCTGGACCAGAACCTACTGAACTGGCTGTGGAGACTTTGTCTACATTAAAGGTCCACTGACATGATTTTTTTACTATTCATAAAATTGCTCAAAAATATTTATATTTTATCATTTAAATATGTTCGTTTTTGCAAACAAAATGATAAATCACTTTAATTTTGCTTTAAAAGTGATTTTGAACTTCAAGCCGTGTTTAATCATGGGAAATCCGATTACACACGAACGCACCATCTGTGACGTAGTGAGAGGCAGAGGGCTCTGGTCTCTTTAATAGCGGACAATTTAAAACCAGATGAATTTATCAATCTATGTGAAGATTTGAGCTATTTGTCTTCATTTTGGGAAGCAGAAAATAGTTTGGGTGATGGAACAAGAAACAACAGGATCTAATTTAGGTCTGATGCTGTATCAGACTTACCTTCATGTGGAGCTGCTCATACCCGCGCACTGTGACAAGCCTAGAGCTCTGCCCGGTGTTACGTCACAGATGGTGCGTTCGCATGTAATCGGATATCCCATGATTAAACACGGCTTGAAGTTCAAAATCACTTTTAAAGCAAAATTAAAGTGATTTATCATTTTGTTTGCAAAAACAAACATATTTAAATGATAAAAAATACATATTTTGAGCAATTTTATGAAAATTAAAAAATCATGTCAGTGGGGCTTTAAGTCTGTTTACCTCCGTGGGAACCTGAGCCCATCTGCGTGCGTGCGGATAGTAACCCGACTGGAGCTGCGCTCTCGATCTGCCTCTGCCCACACGCACGTTCATCTGAGGGACGCGCAGATGTTTGAACTGCTACGTGCTGAAATAATTCTGGAGCTGAGAGGTTCAGTATAAGCTTCAGCCCCATGTTCCCCCTCTGGTAAGACTTGCTGTGTTTTTTTCTGGAAGTGTTTTTTTCAGGCTGAAGAGGCTGTAGGCTGAAGAGGGGAGCAGAAATAATAACAATAATAACGAACATCTTACCTACTGTAGATAACTTTTTAAAGAGCCTCATTTTTGAAGAAACCAATACCTCAACAACAACAAATATCTTATCTGCTGTAGATAACTCTTTAAAGAGCCTCATTTGTTGTTGTGAGCTCAACAACAAACATCTTACCTGCTGCAGATAACTTTAGGCTCATTTCATTGTTGTGGGCTGTTTGTGGATCAGACGATTGGAGAGTGAAGCGTGGAGGATCAGAATATTCGCTGTTCGCTGTTTGGTGCCTGTTTCACACTGTTGTGGGTTGTTTGTGGATCAGACGAGCGTAGAGTGAGGCGCGGAGGATCAGGATTGTCGCTGTTTGGTGCCTGTTTTTCTCACCGTTGTGAACTGTTGAGAGCTGTTTGTGGATCAGACGAGCAGGAAGTGAAGCGGGAGGATCAGGATCGTCACTGTTTGGTGCCTGGTGCCTGTTTGGTGCCTGTTTCACACTGTTGGGAGCTGCTTGTGGATCAGACGGGTGGAGAGAAACATGTGCCGCTGAGGATCAGGAGCTGCTGTCGCTGTTGTTTGGTGCTGTTCACGCTGTTGTTCCTCTGCTGTCCTGATACAGGCTACAATCATGCCTTTAATTTTACGAGGCATTTCTGGCAGCTCACTCTGCTGTTTGCTGCATGTTTCTTTCCGTTGATTCTGGATCCAGTTTGTGTTTATCAGGGCCACATCCATTCATATTCACAGGGGGGCTGGATCCCCCCTCACACAAACTGTAGTTGGGCCTCAACAACGGAACTGTTTGCCCACTTAATTTGTGACGCTTTATGGACCGAGTCTTTTCTGCATCATTCATATTACTGTCATTATTTTCAGTTCTCAGACTACCTGGAATCACTAAATCTTATCAACACATCTGGATCTGCCCATCACTGCAACTTTCATTGTTTTTGGGTTCTGAATGATCATGTCTTCATCAATGTTTCTCATGGTTCAATTATGGGTGCAAAATGTCACACTGTTAACTCTTGTAATTACACATCAGTGACAAAGAAGTCAAGTAAATGTCTGATATTAATGTTGTTATTGATCTCAGGGATTCACACTGCACTAAAATCATAGATATACGGAAGGATCTGATGTCGTATATCTCCGTATCCTTCACATATACTTATACTTATATTTCTGGATATTCCCGGAAATGGACCGCAATGATCCTTAAAAGATCCCAAAATCCCAAAATCCGGATACTTATCTTTGGCAGACCCTTGACGAATAACAGCCACATTTATTTTGGATCTGCCGAAGATAAGTATCCAGATTTTGGGATTTTTTAAGGATCATTGCGGGCCATTTCCGGGAATATCCGAACACAGATCCTTCCGTATATCTATGGTTTTAGTGCAGTGTCAGCCTAACCCAGGTCCCTCCATTAACTACAGTACTCCCAATGAGTTTAAAAATAATTCAGGTCTCCATTTCCTGCAAGTAAACACTCGTAGCCTTCTAAAAAAACTTGATGAATTGAAAATCCTAATCAGTTCTTCTGGGGCAGATGTGATCGTTATCTCTGAAACTTGGCTCAACAAATCTGTTTTGAAAAATGACCTGGCAATCAATGAATTTAAGATCTATCGTTGTGATCGTATTAAAAGGGGAGGTGGAGTCGCTATTTACATCAGAGACTCTTTGGCTGCCAGGATTGCGTCTAAAAAAACAATTGCAAACCAGTTTGAGGCTTTAGCTGTGAACATCAGTATGAAGGGAGGTCAGATCTTAACTGTTGTAGGTTGTCATCGTCCCCCTTCCGCAACACCTGAAGCTCTGTCCTCCCTGACTGAATTCATAGGAAATTTAAAACACAACGAGATTGTTATGGTAGGAGATTTCAACATTGATTGGAATAAGTCGACCTCCCTCTGTGATAAATTCAAGGAATGTTGCCTATCTCTCAATCTAACACAACTTATCGATTCTCCCACCAGACCAAACAAAAAATGTCCCGAAAAATCTTCCACCTTAGATCTGTTTTTCACAAATGCACCTCATAAATTTCCTGGTACAGGTGTATTTGCTAACATTTTGAGTGATCATTCCGTAATAGCAGCTCTTAGATCTACTAAACTTCCACCTGCTAAGCCCAGAATAATTCAAAAAAGGGATTTGAAACGTTTCTGTGAACAGTCATTCCTTTGGGATCTATCCCACTTTGATTGGCAACGTATTCTACTAATCAACGACGTGAACACCGCTTGGAACTATTTTCATAATGGTTTCATTTTCTTTGTAAACAAACACGCTCCTTTTCGGCAGTTCAGGATAAAGGGTCGTGACAGCCCCTGGTTGACTCCTGAACTAGCTGACCTCCTGCACAGGAGAGACCATCTTTGGGCCGCAGCAAAAAAATCAGACTCGGACTCTGATTGGTTGAAATTTCGGCAGCTGAGGAATAAATGCACAACTGCCATCAAAGCCACAAAACGTAATTACTTCTTATCTCAGACCTCCAAAAATCTAAACGACCCTAAAATTTTTTGGAAAACCATCAAATCTCTCTCAGGCACCCCCCAATCATCTGACCTCCCATCACAACTTCTTGTTGACTCTGTTCCTGTGTCAAATAAGCACGAGATCCTGAACTGTTTCAACAAACATTTTGTTGCTTCTAGTTCATTATTTGACACAGTTACAAATGGAAAATCAGCCACTTCATCTAATAATCAAACTTCTACAAATCAAATCCCTCCTACAAGTCAATCCTCAGTTAATCACACCTTCTCTTTTTCTCCGTTCTCAGTCAGTGAGGTAAATAAACTGTTAAAAGATCTTGATCCTAAAAAATCTGCAGGTCCAGATGAACTTCCACCTTATTTCTTAAGGCTGGCTGCTCATATCATCACAGTCCCTGTGACCCACATCTTTAATCTGTCCATAAGCCAAAACACTATTCCAGATGCTTGGAAAACAGCCTTTGTTCTTCCTTTGCTGAAGGGAGGTGATCCCACCTCAGTGAACAATTATCGAATGATCTTTAAACTCTACATTTTAGCCAATGTTCTAGAAAAACTGATAAACTCTCAAATCAAAAATTATCTGGACTCATTTAACATCTTACCTCTCCATCAATCTGGTTTCAGGAAAAAACACAGCACAACAACTGCTTCTCTGAAGGTTCTTAATGACGTTGTTGAAGCATTGGATGCTAAGGATTATGTGCTGCACTTTTCTTAGACCTGTCTAAAGCTTTTGACACTGTGGATCCTGTGTCATAAGTTCTCAGAAATCGGTTTCTCTGATCACACCATGGGTTGGTTTTCTAATTATCTTTCCAATCGGAGGCAATGTGTTCAACATAACGGTACTTCTTCCAGCTACTTAACAGTTAAAAATTGTGTACCACAAGGCTCAGTTTTAGGACCAACCCTCTTTACAATCTACATAGCTAATGTAGGTCAGAGCATCCCTGATGTGTCCTTACATTTCTATGCTGATGATACAGTTGTGTATTGCCGAGCTAAAACAGTAGCTAAGGCTTTCCAGTTACTGCAATCCGCTTTTGACATCATCCAGTCAGATTTGTTCCGTCTCAAACTTGTCCTAAATGCTGATAAAACAAAAGGGATGTTTTTTTCAAGTAGGAAGTCGGTCCCAGCAGATCTTCCTCTGATTTTATCATCAAATGGTGTCCCTATTGAGTTTGTTGACTCATATAAATATTTGGGTATCCTGGTCGATTCACATCTCTCTTTTAAACTCCACGTGGAAAACCTAGTGAAGAAACTGAAAGTTAAACTGGGTTTCTTTTTCAGAAATAAATCATGTCTAACACTGAATGCTAGGAAACGCCTTGTATCTGTGACTTTCCTTCCCTCCATTGATTACGGTGACATTCTCTACATGAATGCTCCTACAAGCACCCTGCGGATGTTGGATGTTGTCTATCATGGTGCACTAAGATTCATAACTGGCTGTGATTATCGTACCCACCACTGCACCCTGTATTCACTGGTTAACTGGACATCATTAACCTCACGCAGACTCTTCCACTGGTACATTTTCATCTTTAAATCACTTCTTGGTCTGCTGCCCTCATACATCTCCTCCTACATGTCTTTGCGTGAGTGCAGCTACAGTGTGCGCTCTCAGGACATGATTACCTGCAGTGTTCCCTCAGTGAGGACTGAACTTGGAAAAAGGGCCTTCTCCTACTCTGCTCCTGCTTCATGGAATATCTTACAAAAAGATCTGAAGCTCTCGGCCCTGACCTCTCTAAATGATTTTCAGAATCTGTTGGAATCCTGGCAAAAACCAATGCAGATATGTTCCTGTTTTTGATTTTGTACATCTACCTTATAATGTTCGCTACTTTTGCTACTTTTCTTTTGTTTATTGTTTAATGTATTTGTATCATTGCTGTTCATCATTCTTTAGTTTGTAGCAGGTCACTTTCGTAAATGAGCCCTCGAGGCTCAATAAGATTTACCTGACTAAATAAAGGTTGAATGAATGAATACTGTATACAGTACTTTAATGTTGCATTAAAGCTCTAATTTTTTGTCTTAGATTGTTTACAAAATAACATTGTTCACAAACTAATTAAATGCATAAATAAAATCTCTGTGTCATTTGATATCTTTTAAAAACAGAGTGACAGTCAACTTGGAATATTTTGGTGCGTCTTTTCTGCAGAGAGGAACAGTCATTGAGGCTGAGAGGCAAAGCAAGAAGCAAAGAAACAAAACTAAACTAAAAAAGTTTGAAAAACATTCCTTCTTTTCATGAAATCAAGAGGATGTTTCCTGGGGTTTTCGTCTTCTTTGGATTCTCTTTGTGCATGTGAATTTTTGTATGCATGTCATTTGTGTGCTGGCTGTGGTCTTCATCCTTTCTTTTATATCAGTAGGATACCCTCAGTGAAAGGCTCCTGTGTATACATAGCCAGAAGTGTCAGAGCAAGATTTTCATCACAAACTGCCAGACTTTGAAATAAATTGTATTCACAACTGAATTTTGTGGTAGATGATTTAGATGAACCAAAAACAATTATAAACAGCATGAGAGATTTATGAACATTTAAACAGATCAGTCTGTAGTTTTTTATTCTTTGTATTTTAGATTTGATTTTGCTCTTTGGCTTATGAGTAAATTGTTGTTTTTGAGTGTGTGTGTGAAATCATATAATGTCAATACTTTACTAAAGTTTCACTTTTTATGTTCAGACAGTAATTGATTCATTTCCTCTTTTCTTTTGAAAAGCAGACTTTATTTTATATTGTGCTTGCATTTGTGCCAGATTCTGTTACAGATGACCACTTATTAGTTCATTTCTCATAAGTTCCTCAGTGCATATTTTGCATTGCTTTATCCTCTCTGCCAGATTGTTGAAATGTTTTGTTTTGATTCCTGTTTTTGTACTTTTCCTTACAAAATCCATGACTGATTTGATTTTCTGTTACCTGCTTTTTATTTTAGTTTCACTTCAGCTGCCTGCAGTGTATTCTGCATTTGGGTTTTTTACTTTTTCACTCCACTACTCACACAATTCCCTTTAAATATACTTTATGTTTAGCATTATTATCTTTTTAACTCCAAATAGTACTTGAACAGGTTTAAGGACAAGCCTAATAAGACCAATTTTTTACGAATATTTATTACAGATTGGTTACATAGAACTGTTGATCTGGATGGTTGAATTAAGTTCTCTCTAAGCAGGGAAACTATCTTCGCTACAGCCTCATGCACATGACCCTGCTACTGTAAAATACGGTTAATAAATCTAATTAAATAAATAGCCATGTAATTTCTACAAGGTAGTAAAAACCAATGAGGCAGTCAGTTATATCTTTTATATGAACACCTATATTTTATTATGAACATATTGGAAGAAAAAAAATAATCCACTGAGTTAGTATCTGTCATTCCTATAGTTTCTTTTTATGACCAAGGTTTTTAATTTCATTTCTGTTTAGATGTTTTTCTTTATTAGTTTTCATCAAACTTATCCTAAATAACAAAAATGTATTAAGGCATATCTAAAAAAGCTAAGTCTGGTCCTCTGGACATTCAAAAAATAAAACAAAACAAAGCAAAAAAAAAAATGTAGAAACGTTTCGTCTTTCGTCCGAAAGACTTTCTCAGTCTGAGAAGCTGTATTCAGCTAAGTCTTATAAATAGCACCCTCCCAAAGTGGATCAACCAGTTGGCTGATGACAGCCGAAACCAACTGCTCA
>JBBPBX010020510.1:0-29685 GCA_038048925.1 Garcialebias charrua | reverse complement strand
AAATGTGGTTTTGTTTTTATCAAATGTGATTCTGTTTATTTCAAATATGATTCTGTTTTTTTTTCAAATGTGGTTCTGTTTTTGTTTTGTTTTTTCAAATGTGATTCTGTTGGTTCCAATTTTTTTTTTTTTTAAGTAATTCCGTCTTTTCAAATGTAATTCCGTTTTTTCAAAAGTTGTTCATTTACACCTTAGTGCCACCGTAGAAAAAGGCTTAATAAAGTTACTGAAAAAGCAGGAAAAAAAAGAATTTAGCAGAAAGAAGCTGAAAAAAGTGTGTCAATGATCAATAAAGTGTTTAAACAGCTAAAAGGGTTTGAAGGATGTGGAGAGCTTCATTTTCAATGAGGAAAACATGGCCGACAAAGCTAAATATTTCAAAAAGTAAAAACTGCATGAATACCAAAAGTCACAGCAGGAACATTGTGAATGAGCTGAACGTTTTGATACACAAATTGTTGAAATAACACAAAAACTGAAGAACGAGTTACATGCCAACATACATTGAGTGAATGTTTCTGAATCATCCTCACTATGATCCATTTTTCTTCCACACAAGAACGTTAGCAAAGCTACTAGAGATGTAAGGATTTATTTATAATAAAAAAAAACTGTTTTCATATGAACCGTTGGAGCTGTGGTCAAACTGCAGCTCAGACTGGCGATTAGCTCATCAGTCCAGTCAGAAGAGTTGTCTACAGCAGGTAAGATGCTAGCTCTTTGTAGCTTTTCCACTGAACCCCACTTAAAAAAGTTTTTTTTTCTCTTTTTTTTAAAGATTAAACACATTTTTGGACATTGTGCAACCTCCAAAATGTTGCAATTGTCAGTCAGGATGAACTGGACTGAAGTATTGTAAATGTTGTAAAGAATAAATAAATAAAAATGTGATGCGTAAATCTGTAAACGTAAACAGATCTGTTCCATTAGCAGGTCGGGGTCCTCTTGAGTCTGAGGCTTAAGCAAAACGATGAACAGAGTCCTAATTATCGTGCTGCCTAAACGTGCTGTGTCGGTTAAACGAAGTTTGCAACAGGCGCAACCTCTGGCTGCTTAAAGCAGCTACTTCCTGACACTCCCAATCAGGTTGATTGATTGGATCTCCAGCCCCTCCCTAACTCTGATTGGCAGCTTAATGACGAAGAGGCAGAGAAAGCTAAAGGAGACCAAACCGTTTTGCGGTTAGTTTAAAACAAGGTTCCCGATTGGGAGTCGGAACAGTTGATCTGCAACAAAGGAAGATGAAATGCCGGCATACATTCTGACCTGTCGGGGTTTTCTCTTCAGCTTTTCCATGTGGGTCACACGGATGAATAACAAAAACAATTCTTAAAGGTGCTATGTGTAACTTTCTGTTGTGCGCAGGACTTAGAAATATTTTCAGCAGGGAAAAGCATTCTGTTCCCTCCCCCTCAGAGCCATATATGGCTCTGCTCCCAGTGCGCTGCCTGCAGAACTTGAGATCTGCTCCGCCTCCTGCTGCAGTCTTTCGGAGCCGCTGCGATATTCTGTGTTTATATGTTAATAAAACGTTCTAAAAAAATAAAAAATAAAACCATGGAGCTCTGGTCTACACCAGAACACCATAAAATCTGTCTGGTTAAGGACGGGTCACTCTGTGTTTTTAGTGTTTTTATAAATTCTGATAAAGAAGCAAGGGGACTATAGTTTTTTCAGAGATTACTTTGTCTAACATCAGTCTGTCAGTAGATAGTGACAGAGTGAAGAAATATGTTAAAAATATATTGTTAGAAAAGTTAGACTACATTACAAAGTTACATAGTGCAGCTTTAATGGAAAAGCAGTCAACCTCTTACAGAGTGGCACCCGTCCAACCTGAAGAAGCTGGAGTATGTACAGTAAGTTAGCTCCATTGGTTCTACACATGTCAAACTGAAGGCCCAAATATGGCCCTTGTTAACATCTTGTCTGCCCCCCCCCCCAGATGATAATTTAAAAAGTAAAACTTATTTTGCTTCTCATTATAGTTAACAGCTAAGCATACTTGGTGTTTTTTCAGACCTAGCTAACTTATGATTAAACCAGGGAGGTCCGCAGGAGAATCAGGAGCGGAAGCTGAAACACATAGGAAACATGGTTTTAGTTTTTACAAAACTCAAGGGATATTAAAAGTGACCAGGAACACAACTACCGGTAGGCAGATAATGCACCAGAGTCGAAAAATTGTCCGCAGGCGTGAGCCTGTTGGTGCCATCTGGTGTCGAAGAGTTGTAAGGAAATAATGGAACTCCTACATCTGCAAGTGACACTATTATGCCCCTTTTCCATTAGTACCTGTAGTACAGGTACAGGCCTACTCTACTCTATTCGGTACGGTTAGGCTTTTCTCATAATAGAATATAAAATCTTTTCAACAAAGTGACAAGGTCATGGAAAGCCCTCATGCCCCACTGAGACACACGTGGCCGGATACATCATGGATCCGTGGGGAATTTGAGAGTTGATGTGCTTTTCCATATTGTCTCAGGATGACGCCAAAGCTGTTTGTATAATTGGAATCATGATAGCAGGTTCCCTTTTCAGTCAGTCCACTCAGTGCAACATATTGACTATGGGAATTGCGCCTCCACGCAATTTACCAGAAGTAATACATTCACGCCTTTACGGCAGGTAAACGCTAAAAGAACCAGCAGTCCAGCGAGCCCCAGCTCCTGTGCCTGCCCCAGCAGCTACAGATACCCCTTCTCGGCGACAGACACCCATGAGCCTGTCCAGTCGGCTTGGGGATGTTGCACGCAAAAACAACGCTGGAATCCCCCGACTCCTGCCCGCACTGCAGCCAGATGACAGAAGCTGTGAGGAAGCATCGCGTGGACATTGTGGCCAAGGCCAAGGTGGCGCCATGCCAACACGGGACCCGGACCTCACAGAACCGCTCACTCCCACGTCGGAGCTCGAGAACATGGATCTGGAGGACAGTGGCCAGGTCGAATGGGGGGACAGTATGGACATGGCGGCGCACGTCGGGGACTCGACAGCTGAGTTCGACACACGAGGCCTGATGAATGCGGACGAACTCTCGCTCACAGCCTCAGGTGAGATTTCGGACAAAGAGGCTGATAACGAGGACGAAGGGGAAGACAAAGAATTCCCTCAGAACCCGACGGCAGCTCTGCCGAAGACAGACGCATCCATCCCCGCTCTCTTCGAACTGTGTCGCAGGGCGGCGGATGCACTGCAAATTGCCTGGCCAGAACCCCACCTCGCCAACAGGTTACGAGGTTGGCAGGCACCTACTTCTACGCAAAGCAGCAGTCGGCCATGAGACACAGGATGCTGATTTTCCCTGATTTTCTCACTGAGTTGACCCGCACCTGGGCCGAACCCAGAGCTCCCATGCTCCTGCCGCTTTCAGTTCCTCGACGTCGCCGGAATGGAGGCAGTAGGAATCACCAACGGGCCGCAGATGGAGGACACTCTGGCAGCTCATCTGGCTCCCAGGACGTCAGGCGCAAAACCAACTCTGCCTAGCAAGGCCTGCCGCGCCTCGGCTGCACAGCTTGACAAATGTTACAGAGCTCAGGGCCTCGCGGCCCGTTCGTTAAACGCCTCAGCCTTGATGCAGGCGTACCTGGCAGAGAAGCTCCAGGAGCTCCAGGTGACCACAAACAAAAAAAATGGTGATCCTGGAGGAAGCCCACATGGTGACTGACTTTGTGCTCCGCATGCTGGGGACCGTGGCCATGGCTCAGGGGAGATGCATGGCTGAAGTGGTCATCGCGCAGCGCCACCTGTGGCTCACCCTGACGGACCTGCCTGAAGGTCAACGTTACCCCTTTCTTCACCACCCGATTGAGCCGACGGGACTCTTCGGGGGAGCCCTGGAGCGTATCCAGTGCAGGTTGGAGCAGCGAAGGAAGCAGGCTGAGGCGTTGCAAGAGGGGATGCCGAGAAAGGCCTTCGCTCCCCCAGAGACACCAGCGGGAGCAGACGCGCGTAGCCCCGACAACGCTCAGCCACAAGCCGTCCCCCCGCAAAAGAGACCAGCTTACGATGGGGAGCAATGGCAGAGACCCTCAGCAGGTCCATCTCAGGCCGGTCAGTCCTGGAGCAGGAACAGGTTTGTTCCTCGCCAGGCGGTTCCGCCGAGGACTTCCTCAGCGAACCAGGATGGGAGACAGAAGCGGGCCTGACGAACCGGGCCTGCTCCACAATTTTGCAGGTTCGTCTGCCCACGGGGTATGAGAACTAGGAGACTTAAATCTATTAAATCTAGACTTTATTTGTAGAAAACCACGAAAAGCTGGTAACATTGATGTGTACTCAAAACAAAATGTTTATGACATGTGTGCATTGAAAACAAGTTTTTGTACGTCTAAACACAAAAATAAAGTTCCAGAAACACAAACTGCCTGATTCTTGACAAAAAAAAAAAACTGGATCAACAACAACCCATTTCTTTTCATGAAAACAGTGACTCATGGTAAAGGGAGAGGGCAAACACCCCTCCTCTCTCGTGCAGCACAGGGTGTCAGATCAGATAACGAACCGCAGTGGGACGTCTGTGGTCTGTCTGGAGCAGACAGACTTCACAGCGTCCACGTACGGGCAGGTCAGTTCACTCAGGACAGGGGGGGAGGGGGGATCAGACGCTCCCCCGTCCGCAACCACGAGGCACAGGCAGCCCGCAATAAACATGCCCCTGAGGTTCGCAGCGCATGCGCAAGCCTGGGGGACGTGTCGACCCAACACGTGGGTCATGTCAACAGTATGTCACGGGCTTCGCCTGCAGTTCCGTAGACGGCCGCCTCCGTTCACAGGGGTGCTAAAATCAGATATAAACCCAGGACGAGCAAACGTCTTGAGGGAGGAAATAACAGCAATGTTGCAGAAAGGTGTGATCCGTGTTGTCCCAAAACGAGAAATAAAAACCGGCCACTACAGCAAATACTTCCTCGTGCCAAAAAGAGACCGAACATTAAGACCCATTCTGGATCTCAGGGCTTTGAACAAAAGAATAACAACTTACAGGTTGAAAATGCTCACACTGAGACAAGTTCTACAGTCTGTGAGACAAGGGGACCACGTGTGCACTGTGGATCTCAAAGAGGCATATTTCCACGTGGGGATTTGGAATAAACACAGAAAATATCTACGCTTTGCATTCGAAGGGAAAGCCTACGAATACAAAGCTTTACCTTTCGGATTAAAAACCGCTCCACGTTCTTTTACAAAGTGCCTGGACGCAACGCTGACCCCACTCAGGGGTCAGGGGGTTCGAATTCTGAATTATTTAGACGACCTTCTGATTCTCGCAGGTAGCAAAACGCAAGCCCAGCTGCACACACACATGTTGATGACGCACCTGGAAGCTCTGGGATTCGTTTTAAATCTGCAGAAAAGCAACCTGACTCCATCACAGATTACCGTATTTCTGGGCGTACAGATCAACACCATCTCGTACAGAGCATGGCTCTCAGAGGAGAGGGTGTCTTCAATATGCCTTTGTCTGACACACTTTCAGCTGGGTCAGAGAGTGTCTGCCAAGCTCTGCCAACGCTTCTTGGGCTTGCTGGCAGCCGCAATCCCTTGCGTGCCGCAGGTATTGCTGAAAATTCAGGCTCTGCAAATATGGCTAAACAAACAAACACCTCCTGCCTCTGCCAGGCAGATAGGAAGGATTCTGATCAGCTAGGAATGTCTGACAGCTCTGGAGCCCTGGATGGACCCCTCAGTGTTCACTGCAGGCGTCTCGCTTGGACGAGTCCTGTCTCGTGTAGTCGTCACAACAAATGCCTCGTTGGGGGATGGGGTGCTGTTTGCAGGAACCAGAACACCCAAGGGCTCTGGGGAAAACAAGATGCACGGCTCCACATCAACCTACTGGAGTTAAAAGCTGTTTATCTGTCAAAGCTCTTTTACAAAAAGGGACTGATTGCAAAACAGCATGTCCTCATAAAATTGGACAGGAGGACAGTGGTGTCCTACATCAACAGGGAGGGGGGACGAGGTCCCGGGCCCTCCTCGGTCTGACACACAGGCTGCTCACATGGTGTGCTCCCAGAATTTTGTTGCTGAATGTGACACACATTCCGGGAGAACTAAACTACGGGGCAGACGCCCTCTCCAGAGGACCGCTACTGTCCTCAGAATGGAGACTGAGTCCACGGAGAGTGGACCAGGTCTGGTCACGATTCGGCCGGGCGTCCGTTGATCTGTTCGCGTGCAAAACCAGCTCGCACTGCGCCCTGTTATTTTCACTGAAAGAGACAGACGCAATGATGGGGATGGAGGCGCTGGCCCATGACTGGCCAGCAAGGGTGCTGTATTACGTGTTTCCACCTGTCCCTTTAATTCAGGTGATGCTGGAACGTGTACGGAAGGGAGCTCTCTCCCTAATATTAATAGCCCACAGGTGGCCTCAGAAACCGTGGTCCCCAGAAATAATTTCATTGCTGTCAGGGACACTGTGGCAGTTGTCCTTCCACAGGGACCTACTGACTCAAGCACACGGGCAGCTTCTCCACCCATGTCCAGAACTGTGGCAACTCACAGCTTGGCCGTTGAAAGGAACAGGCTGAGGGCCTCGGGCCTTCCCAGTAATGTTATTAACACAATACAGGGAGCGAGAGCTGGGTCAACTCAGACTCTCTACGCTTGTAAATGGTGTATTTTTGAGGCCTGGTGTCTGGAGAGGAATATTGTTTCATATTCCTGTAACCTAGTCCAACTTCTCACATTTTTACAGGACCTGCTGAAAAAAGGTCGTTCCTTTTCTACTATTAACATGTTTTTGTCAGCCATTTCGGCGTGCCACGAAGGCTGGGGGAGAAAAACACCCGGTGCCCACCCTCTCACGATACGTTTCATGAAGGGTGTACTAAGGAAAAGGCCCCCCAGCAGGACTCTGGCCCCAGTGTGGGACCTTCAGTTAGTCTTGGATGCCTTGTGCGGGCCTTGGTTTGAGCCCCTCAGTAGCATTGAAATAGACTTGTTGTCTTATAAAACTGTGTTGCTTCTGGCTCTCTGCTCAGCTAAACGTGTGGGTGACCTCCACGCTCTGTCTGTGCACCCAATGTGTACAAGGTTTGCCCCTGAGGCAAAGGTGGGCATATGAACGCTAGGGACCGCTAATGCGCTAATCCGCTTACAGCGGACCTAACGTTTTTGTCAGCGTAACAGCGGATTGACTAACTTTTATAATTCATAAGCGGATTTGTGCTATTTTTATTTAAAATGCAGTACAGCTAATAACTAATTATCTATCAGTAAAAACGAATAAACTTATTTATAGGCTCTTATGCTGGCTCCGTAGCTGCTTGTTTTGCCTTTTTCCCCTCCCTCACCGTAAAGAGCAGAGAGGAGGGAGGGTTGGAGGGGGAGCAGAGGGGAGAACAGACACGGATCTACCATGTAGGCAAATTATGCCGTTGCTTGGGGCTCCCAATCAGCAGGCCCGCCCCGCCCCGGCCAGTCACCTACATCACTAACATTGCTCATGCTTGTTAATGTACATTTAACATAAAAATAATTATAGTTACGATGAAAACGATCATTAAAAACGCAATACAAAAACCGGTCGATTTCTGTATCCCCCTACTAAAAATGGACTATTCCATCTTGACATCTTCCGGGTCAGAGGTGAACTCGGGGGCTAATTCTGTGGCTAGCTGGTTGTGCTGGGTTTCTTGGATAAATCCGCAGAGAACCCCGCTGTTTCAAGCCAAATTAACGCGGCCAGAGGATTTTATTGTGTGTTTTGTGTCGACCACTCGACGGTGAGTCATTAGTTTTATGTATTTTAGTTACTTTTCATTAAATCTGTTGACTACCTATAGAATCTTGACATCTTCCGGGTCAGAGGTGAACTGGACGCTAACTCTGTGGCTAGCTGGTTGTGCTAGGTTACTTGGATAAATCCGCAGAGAACCCCGCTGTTTCAAGCCAAATTAACGCGGCCGGAGGATTTTATTGTGTGTTTTGTGTCGACCACTCGACGGTGAGTCGTTAGTTTTATGTATTTTAGTTACTTTTCATTAAATCTGTTGACTACCTATAGAATCTTGACATCTTCCGGGTCAGAGGTGAACTGGACGCTAACTCTGTGGCTAGCTGGTTGTGCTGGGTTACTTGGATAAATCCGCAGAGAACCCCGCTGTTTCAAGCCAAATTAACGCGGCCGGAGGATTTTATTGTGTGTTTTGTGTCGACCACTCGACGGTGAGTCGTTAGTTTTATGTATTTGGGTTACTTTTATGTATAAATGCGGTGGCGACACACCCGTGTATTTGAGATTTAAAAGTGGTCTTAGGGATTAAAAGATCATTCTCTTTTTTGTTAATTTCGTGGCCGAATAGAATATATGTACGTAAAGTATTAAATAAATCCTTTGATTTTTGTAATTTCATCCTTTTAGGATCATTTTAGTTACTTTTCAGTTGGCAATGTAGTGCAAATATTGCATAACGCTGCCGGCTACCAATTGTCGAATATAAATAGCGGATTAGATTAGCTTCCCCTAATTTTCATAAGACATTTGTGCTTTTGAAATTGTGGACCTAAAAAATTAATAAGCATTTTAAAAATTGTGGAACTAATTTTTTGATTAGCGTTGCCCACCACTGCCCTGATGGGTCAAAGGTCACTCTGCGTCCTAACCCCGCATACGTGCCAAATGTGCCAACTCTTAACCCCAGGAGTCTGGACTTTGAGCTCTCTGAGTTTCCTCCACACCCTGTCCTCACTGAGGAGCAGAGGAGGTTGAGATCACTCTGCCCTGTCAGGGCCTTGAGTGTTTACATCCACAGAACTGTCAGTTGGAGGAAAACAAACCAACTGTTTGTATCTTTTGCCAATCCTGCTGCTGGCAGAGCCCTTTCAAAGCAGCGCCTCTCACACTGGGTGACTGAAGCCAAAAAAAGGGCTTACAGCAGCAAAGGTCAACAGGTGCCCTCTGGGGTACACGCCCATTCCACTCGGGGCCTAGCTGCCTTATGGTCTCTTTTTAAGGGCGTGTCAGTGGCAGACATTTGTGCTGCAGCTAACTGGAGCTCCACAAACACGTTTGCAAAGCATTATTATTTGGATGTTACTGCCTGTGACGTCACTCAGGCTGTACTGTCTAGCACACAGTGGAGATCAGCTAAAACGCCTAAAGTATGAAGGCAGAAGTTCTCACAAGCATGTTTTTTTACTGAGTATCTCAAGGGCATGAATGGATTGCATTCCCATAGTCAATATGTTGCACTGAGTGGACTGACTCAAAAGGGAACTGAAAGTTATGCACCATAACTCATTTTCCCAGAAGGAAGGGAACGAGGTGCAACATATGTTTGCCCTTTCAATGCCAAAGCTTGGTGAAGTGCTTTTTGGAGGACGAAGGATGGGCGCACGTGTCTTTATACCAAGAGGGCGTGGCCTCTGTGGTGACGCTGACGCCCACCTGCCATAAAGGCGCAAATGTATTACTTCAGGTAAATCGCGCGGGGGCGCAATTCCCATAGTAATAATAATAATAATGAATTCAATTTATAACACACTTTTCATTAATGAAAATCTCAAAGTGCTACAAAGTGCAACATAATTAAATGTCAATAAAACAAGTAAAATCAATAACAGTATCAACTAAGATCAAAAGTAGAATCATGAGGAGGTAGAGTATGCTCGGTTGAAAAGAAAGGTCTTCAATAGTCAATATGTTGCACCTCGTTCCCTTCCTTCAGGGAACATGAGTTATGGTGCATAACTTTCAGGTTTCTGCCTTTTGGCACTGGTGCATATGTTATTATTGAAGACGGCAGCAGCAGTTTCGACCAAAGCAAAATTGCTGAGTCCATGTGAAGGTTTGATTTGTGCTTCGAGCACTCAAAATCAGCTGATTTATGAGCTAAACCATAAGTTGGAAGCGATTTGTGAGAATCGCAGGCCATCTGCAACTTCTAGGACTCGCCAGCATGTTGGGGACGACCTTGGAGGGGACTCATAAGGATGGACCAGTGGAATGCCCACAAATCTGGCCATTTTGGATCTAAAATACCAGCAGGACTCAAGGCTGATGAGAAACAACAGTCTGCCTGAAAAAAAAAAATCAACAATTGTGGCTTATCTGAATCTGACTCCCCCGTTTGGCCACGAAGCATGCCAACATCAAATTTATCCTGGGATATATGTCAACTAAGGAAAAACTCAAGTCTATTGCAACCCCCCCTCAGAGAACTTCCGTGAATGCTTATCAGAGCTATACCAGATGACACCAACATCTTCTCAGGACTATGGATTATCTGGAAGTGCTTCATGGCAAATCTCACCGTCTTGTTGTCTAAATGCACATGCAATGTGTTTATAAATGTGCTGCTGGTAGAGCTTTTTCTTTGATGTTTTAAATTGTGTCCTGATAAGGACAAGATGTGAAGAGATTTTTTTTTTTGTAATACCACTATCCTATCCTCATGGCCTTTTCCCCGTTTCTATCTAAAAGGGATAAGGGCCGCGCTCTCAGGAGCAGCAGCAACGTGCACTCCGCCCATCTTTCACATGACTGTACGAACATAACATAACATCACTGTATTTCCGTGATTTTGATTCGGATTTTGAATATCATTTACAAAGCTGGCATAATTTTTTTTTAATAAGAGAATTTTATTGATCTTGTAGGAAATTGATGATTTCGGGGAGATCATGAGTTTTTGTGACCTTTCTTACAGCCAAGTGACCTTATCAAACAAAAATGGTTTAAACACAGCCAGTCTGACTGATATTGAGCTAGAAATTGGTGTGGCAGTAGCTAATAGTCCAACACTCACCGAGTGATAACAAATCACATGATGTCTTCATATTAAAGTCTTGTATGTTAGTAAAATATCTCATGAATAGCTGGATGGATTTTAATTACCTTGTATATTTTCAAATAAGAATAATTAAATGTGCGTCTACGAATGATTAACCTTTGTCAGCATGAGTCAAGATGGCTGCTCTAGCTGACAGTAGCCAATATAAAATTGGCCATGACTCCCTCATTTTACAGATACTGTATTTAGCCAAACGTGTGCCATATTTGTTGGTGGCATCCTTTCATTTTCTTATATGCATTTGGAAATTATTTGTTTTTAAAAAGTGACGACAAACTCTGCCAGATCCCTGTCATTCACTTAGCAGTTCTTGTAGCACACAACAAGAACTGTGCAGATATACATGCTTTAAGTCATAAATATTGATATTCTACTTAGTTTATTGTTATTTTATGGAACAAAAGTGTGACTGACAGCCAGATGGCAATGGTGCACCAATCAGTCCATCACATGACTGAGTGATATCCCCGGAGCCATATGTACCAGACACTGTTCTGTTTCGTGGAAGTGCTACCATTCTGCATGTTTTAGTTTTTAATTTGAATGACTAACAACTATAAAAACAAACGAATGCTCGGAGAAATGTTTGAATATTCAGTGAAACTGTTAATGCATCTTATGGAAATTAGGCACCGAGCCATGAGACGGCACATTCAGGAACACCTGTTTCCCATTGATATTGTGCCACAAATTCTTTGTCCTTTCAATCTGCAACACACACACACAAAAAAAAAACATACTTGAGGGACATGTAGGAATGCCCAACAATAAAAATAAGAATAAAGGTTGTCTGAACTGTGTTTGTAGATCTATGTGCACANTATATATATTATTTATTTATTTATTTATTTTTCTCTTACCCCCCTGGTTGCCTGGCGGACATTCTGGGGGTGGGCCGTCGGGGGTTGTCCTGGACTATGGGGGGGTTCGGGGCCTGGGGGTTTGCCGTGGGCGGGGCTGGCATTTCGCTCTCCCTGGGGTTGCTTGGGCTCGGGTGTCCTGTGCTGTCGGCAGAGCGAGGGTTGGGCCGAATCTTGGATGTTGGCTACTCTCCACCCCAGAATGAATGGGCCTACCTCCTGGGCTTGGGTGTGGGCTGCCCCATGTAGGGGGCAGGTACATGTCTTGGACCTAGGGGGTATAGAGGGTGCATCAGGATTATGAATGGAACGTGTCGTTATTGTTTGTCTTTGTGTGAGTGAGGATGAGGGTGGGTCTGAGTGAGTGTGTCTGTGTATGAATGTCTAATTGTCAGGCTGGGGTTTGGACTGACCCTCTCTGTTACATCTGAGGCTACTTGGTGTTGCGCTCCTACCACGTGGCCCCCTGGTGAGTGTTCTTTTGCCTGCGGGCGTGCTGGGGGCCCTTGTTGTCGCTTTCAGGGGTTGAGCACTTGGGTGTGTGTCGGCTCGGCTGGGTGGCTGTCTGGTGGGGCTCAGATCCTCTGGTTCTATCGGGTCTGGGCCTGAGGGGTGGGCGTCCCCAGTGCCCGGGCCTCGGTGTCCAGGCCTGGGGCTACGTCAGTGCAACGGGCTCCAGCGGGGGCTTGTGGGTTTGTCGCTGTTGGTCTCCCAGAGGTCATTGTGTGTAGTCGCTGGTGGAGCTCGTCCGGTTCTCCCCTGTGGTCAGATCTGGGGAGAGGGTGAGTGGCTCGTCCTTTTCGGGCGGCCCTGGGAACTCTGGGCTCGGGGTCCTTCTTGGGGTCTCGGGCTTTGATCGTCCCTTCGTCTGCCTCGGGCCTTGTGGGGGACGAATCTCTGATGCTTCACGGTCGCTACTGAATGTTCTATTGGAGGAACCTTATTCACTTATGCATGTTCACAGCCACACACAAATGGATGTAGGGATGTATATGTACATATCATATGCAGATTAGTGGTTGAACGAGTACATAATTTTTAAGTTCGACATTAACATAAAAAAACTTGAGTGGCACTTGGTTAGTCAATGCCGTCACAGTGTCTTATGATGCAAAATAAATAAATAAATATAAATGCATAAAAACATCTTTACAAAAAGAAAAAACAAGACCAACAAAACATTGGGAGCATTTATTATGCTCCTATCATTTATCATACTGCAGATAAGTCACAGGAAAAACAAAACTATTAGTTATTATTATTAATATTAAAAGTGAAAGTAAGGCGCTGAACCGAAACTTAAAAAACAAATGGGGCCACAGCCACACCGTACCACCGCCTGCAGTGCTGTGCAATTTAGGTTTACTTTTAGAGATTGTATTTATAGATTTTTAATAGGTCTAGAGAGATGAATATTTGTTTCTTTTTGTTTGTGAAACGAGAGAGAGGACGCCGTTTCGGCCGTGTTATACATGTGACCTGCAATGCAACACTGCCCCCTGCTGTCACAATCTAATACGGTGTTCAAAGCAAAGAAAATCAACAGAATGATTCAATGAGTAGCGCAATTTATAAAATTATAAACTGTTTTACCTTTTTGACAAGACTGGACCAGTTCCATACATCCGTGCGCACAAAGGAATACATTTTGTAGCTTCTACTAAAAGCTAAAAGCTACCCCGCGCTTGGTTTTTAATCACGTGATGTGACGTACTGACGTTACAGCGACGTGATGACGTCACTACGGGTACTCGGAGTGGACAAAAAAGCCTCGATAGAAGTCAAAGCACTCGATCTGTCGATAACTCGGTTACTCTGTTAAACCATTAATGCAGATATGTAGATGGATATGTGATATGAATGTATATGTATATAAATTTGTAGGTATGGGTATGTTTATTTATAGAAATCTACTGCAAGGTCATAAATATTATTAGTCTTTATGCATGTGTATTTTGTTGCTGTTTTGTCATGTGCTTTGTAGGATCGCGGACGGAGGTTGTGTGTGTTTGCCTTGTGCTCTTTTTGTGGATAATTGTTGTGTTTTGTTGTCTTACTTTCTATCTTTCCTTTCTCTATTAAAAATATCATATCGGTGTGAGAGAATGGCTGTGAGGTGAGAAGGGAGGCCATCTATAAAGGAGAAAAAAATTACCTCAGCCTTGATACAGGTGTACCTGGCAGAGAAGATTCAGGAGCTCCAGGTGACCACAAGCAAAAAGGCAACAACTGACATCCTGGAGGAAGCCCGTAGGGCGACTGACTTTGTGCTCTGCATGCTGGGGGCCGCAGCCATAGCTCAGGGGAGATGGCTGAAGTGGTCATTGCGCAGCGCCACCTGTGGCTCACCCTGACAGACCTGCCAGAAGGTCAACGTTACCCCTTCCTTCACCACCCGATTGAGCCGACGGGATTCTTCAGGGGAGCCCTGGAGCGTATCCAGTGCAGGCTGGAGCAGCGAAGGAAGCAGGCTGAGACGTTGCGAGAGGGGATGCCGAGAAAGGTTTTTCTCCCCCCCCCAGAGACACCAGCGGGAGCAGACCTGCGCAGCCTTAACACCGCTCAGCCACACGCCATCCTCCCCCTCAAAAGAGACCAGCTTACGACGGGGAACAGCGGCAGAGACCCTCAGCAGGTCCATCTCAGGCCGGTCAGTCCTGGAGTAGGAACAGTTTTGTTCCTCGCCAGGTGGTTCCGCCGAGGACTTCCTTAGCGAACTGGGATGGGAGACAGAAGCTGGCCTGACGAACGGGGCCCGCTCCACAATTTTGCAGGTTCGTCCGCCCACCGGGTACGGGAACCAGGACACTTAAATCCAGATTTTATTTGTAAAAAAACACTAAAAGCTGGTAACATTGATGTGTGCTCAAAACAAAATGTTTATGACATGTGTGCATTAAAAACAAGTTTCTGTACATCTAAACACAAAAAAAAAGTACCAGAAGCACAATCTGCCCTGATTCTTGACTAAAAAAAACTATAAAATAAATAAATAAATAAACAGACAGGGTCAACAACAACCCATTTCTTTTCATGAAAACAGTCATAGTAAAGGGAGAGGGCAAACACTCCTCTTCCCTCGTGCAGCACAGTGTGTCAGATCCAATAATGAACTGTAGCGGGACGTCTGTGGTCTGTCTGGAGTAGACAGACTTCACAGCATCCACGTACGGGCAGGTGAGTTCGCTCAAGACTGAGCGGGTGCGGTGGGGGGGTCAGGCGTTCTCTCGCCCGCACCCACGAGGCGCAGGCAAACCGCAATAAGCATGCCCCTGAGGCTCGTAGCGCATGCGCAGGCCTGGGGGGCATGTCGACCCAACACCTGGGTCATGTCAACAGTATGTCACGGGCTTCGCCTGCAGTTCCGCAGACGGCCACCTCCGTTCACAGGGGTGCTAAAATCAGATATAAACCTAGGACCTGCACACGTCTTGAGGGAGGAAATAACAGCAATGTTACAGAAAGGTGTGATCCGTGTTGTCCCAAAACGAGAAATAAAAACCGGCCCCTACAGCAAAAACTTCCTCGTGCCCAAAAGAGACCAAACATTAAGACCCATTCTGGATCTCAGGGCGTTGGACAAAAGAATAACAACTTACAGTTTCAAAATGCTCACACTGAGACAAGTTCTACAGTCTGTGAGACAGGGAGACCACGCGTGCACTGTGGATCTCAAAGATGCATATTTCCACGTAGGGATTTGGAAGAAACACAGAAAATATTTACTCTTTGCATTCAAAGGGAAAGCCTACGAATACAAAGCTTTACCTTTCGGATTAAAAACCGCTCCACGTTCTTTTACAAAGTGCCTGGACGTAGCGCTAACCCCACTCAGGGTTCAGGGGTTCCGAATTCTGAATTATTTAGACGACCTTCTGATACTCGCAGGTAGCAAAACGCAAGCCTAGCTGTACACACACATGGTGATGACGCACCTGGAAGCTCTGGGATTTGTTTTAAATCTGCAGAAAAGCGACCTGACTCCATCACAGATTACCGTATTTCTGGGTGTACAGATCAATACCATCTCGTACAGAGCATGGCTCTCAAAGGAGAGGGTGGCTTCAATACGCCTTTGTCTGACACACTTTCAGCTGGGTCAGAGAGTGTCTGTCAAGCTCTGCCAACGCTTCTTGGACTTCCTGGCAGCCGCAATCCCCTGAGTGCAGCAGGCATTGCTGAAAATGCGGGCTCTGTAAATATGGCTAAACAAACACCTCCTGCCTCTGCCAGGCAGACAGGAAGGATTCTGATCAGCCAGGAATGCCTGACAGCTCTGGAGCCCTGGAGGGACCCCTTAGTGTTCACTGCAGGCGTACCGCTGGGACGAGTCCTGTCTCGTGTAGTTGTCATGACAGACACCTCGTTAGGGGGATGGGAAGCTGTTTGTAGGAACCAGAACACCCCAGGGCTCTGGGGAAAACAGGATGCACGGCTCCACATCAACCTACTGGCGTTAAAAGTTGTTTATCTGTCAATAAATCTATTTTACAAAAAGGGACTGATTACAAAACAGCATGTCCTCATAAAATCAAACAGCAGGACAGTGGTGTCCTACATCAACAGGGAGGAGGGGACGAGGTCCCGAGCCCTCCTCGGTCTGACACACAGGTTGCTCACGTGGTGTGCTCCTAGAATTTTGTCACTAAAGGCGACACACATTCCGGAAGAACTAAACTACGGGGCAGACGCCCTCTCCAGGGGACCGCTGCTGTCCTCAGAATGGAGACTGAACCCACGGATAGTGGACCAGGTCTGGTCACGATTCGGTCAGGCGTCCGTCGATCTGTTTGCGTGCAAAACCAGCTCGCACTGTGCCCTATTCTTTTCACTGAGAGAGACAGACGTAACGATAGGGATGGACGCACCGGCCCACGACTGGCCAGCAGGGGTGCTTTCTTACGCCTTTCCACCTGTCCCTTTAATTCAGGTGACGCTGGAACGTGTACGAAGAGAGCTCTCTCCCTAATATTAATAGCCCCCAGGTGGCCTCAGAAACCCTGGTTCCCAGAAATAATTCCATTGCTGTCAGGGACACCGTGGCAGCTGCCCCCCCACAGGGACCTGCTGACTCAAGCACACGAGAAGCTTCTCCACCCACGTCCAGAACTGTGGCAACTCACAGCTTGGCCGCTGAAAGGAACAGGCTGAGGGCCTCAGGCCTCCCCAGTAATGTTATTAACACAATACAGGGGGCGAGAGCTGGGTCAACTCAGACTCTCTATGCTTGTAAATGGTGTATTTTTTAGGCCTATGTCTGGAGAGGAATATTGTTTCATATTCCGTAACCTAGTACAGCTTCTCACATTTTTACAGGACCTGCTGGAAAAAGGTTGCTCCTTTTCTACCATTAAGGTGTTTTTGTCAGCCATTTTGGCATGCCACAAAGGCTGAGAGGAGAAAAACACCCGGTGCCCCCCCTCTCACGATACGTTTCATGAAGGGTGTATTGAGGAAAAGGCTCCCCAACAGGACTCTGGCCCCAGTGTGGGACCTTCAGTTAGTCCTGGATGCCTTGCGCGAGCCTCCATTTGAGTCCCTTAGCAGCAATGAAATAGACTTGTTGTCTTATAAAACTGTGTTGCTTCTAGCTCTCTGCTTAGCTAAACGTGTGGGTGACCTCCACGCTCTGTCTGTACACCCAATGTGTACAAGGTTTGCCCCTGATGGGTAAAAGGTCACTCTGCGTCCTAACCCTGCATACGTGCCAAAGGTGCCAACTCTTAACCCCAGGAGTTTGGACTTTGAGCTCTCTGAGTTTCCTCCACACCCTGTCCTCACTGAGGAGCAGAGGAGGTTGAGATCACTTTGTCCTGTCAGGACCTTGTGTATTTACATCCACAGAACTGTCAGTTGGAGGAAAACAAACCAACTGTTTGTATGTTTTGCCAATCCTGCTGCTGGCAGAGCCCTTTCAAAGCAGCGCCTCTCACACTGGGTGACTGAGGCCATTAAAAGGGTGTACAGCAGCAAAGGTCAACAGGTGCCCTCTGGGGTACACACCAATTCCACTCAGGGCCTAGCTGCCTCATGGTCTCTTTTTAAAGGTGTGCCAGTGGCAGATATTTGTGCTGCAGCTAACTGGAGCTCCACAAAGACGTTTGCTAAGCATTATTCTTTGGATGTTACTGCCTGTGATGTCACTCAGGTTGTACTCTCTAGCACACAGTAGAGATCAGCTAAAACGCCTAAAGTATGAAGACAGAAGTTCTCACAAGCATGCATTTTTTACTGAGCATCTCAAGGTCATGAATGGATTGCGTTCCCATAGTCAATACAGTATGTTGCACTGAGTGGACTGACTGAAAAGGGAACTGAAAGTTATACACCATAACTCATGTTCCCTGAAGGAAGGGAACGAGATGCAACATATGTTTGCCCTTTCAATGCCCAAAGCTCAGTGAAGTGCTCTTGGAGACAGAAGGATAGGCGCACGCGTCTTTATACCAAGAGGGCGGGGCCTCTGTGGTGACGCTGACACCCACCAAACGAAAAGCAGTTTCCAGCAGGTTAGAAAGAGAATGCGCAATGTTGATTTATAAAATGAAAATGATTTAATTTAAATTTTATTTATGAGACAAAAAAGGCAGCTTGCCTTTGAAATGAAAAAGCATTTCTGCTATTTCATTTTAATTTGAAAAATTGACATTTCAAAATGAATTTTGGTCACTTTTTACTGGGTCATGTTTTGAAAATTAAAAGTTAAACGTTATTTTATTTATCTTTTTAATTAATTTACACAATGAGCAGTCTTGATTTATAAAATGAAAATGATTTAATTTAAATTTTATTTATGAGACAAAAAAGGCAGCTTGCCTTTGAAATGAAAAAGCATTTCTGCTATTTCATTTTAATTTGAAAAATTGACATTTCAAAATGAATTTTGGTCACTTTTTACTGGGACATGTTTTGAAAATTAAATGTTAAACGTTATTTTATTTATCATTTTGATTAATTTACAAATTGAGCAGTCTCGAAGAAGAAAATGAAAATGCAGTTTGGATTATTCGTTTTAAATTTTATTTATGAGTCAAAAAATGCTGCTTGACTTTGAAATGAAAAAGCATTTCTGCTAATCCCTTTTAATTTTAAATATGAGACACAATGGCTTCCATAGATAACGTTCAAAGCGGGTGAAATAACACAGGCCCCAGAAAACCCAGGACGGACAAGAAAAAGGTCCAAACAAGGAGGTCCAAAAAGAGAGAGACTGAGAGGTCCAAAAATGTGGGAGCATGAGCGAGTTCACGAACAGAGTGAGTCATAGAGAGCGAGCTCCCTGAAACCAGCCTATTTATGGGCGGGTAGAGAAGCCACAGCCTAAACCAATTAAAGGTTGATTAGTCAACCCAAAACATGTCCAAAGGTACAACATATTAAGGCCAATGTGCCCCAGGCACATAACAGTACTCAATGTGGAATCTACTTTTGGACTCTTTCCTTGTGCCCTCAAAAGAACCCTGACAGTCTCTGCCTAGATCTCATAGCAAGCCACAAAAACAGGTTTACATGCAGTATCTGAAACACAGAAGAGCTCAGTCAAACATGAGTCCAGCTTTAAATTTGATTTTAGCCTCAGCATTTGGATTTTGTACATGTTTTTAAAAAACGAAAAGATATGAGCTTCGTTTACGGCAGATGTTAGGCGCCTTTTACCTTTAAACCAGAAGAAAATAAGTGTTCCTTTTCTATTTTATTAGGTTTATTAAAGTTTTGACTTGCACTAAACCCAAGGGACTAAAACCAATCGTCTGGCATTGCATTTATGCAATATTAAACCCCACATGAACGAGCGGCACAGAGTAAAAACCACATCCCTCAAACCAAAGAAGAGGAGAAGAGATATTTTAAAGATATCGGTTAAAATTGTGTGTTGTATTCACCACTGTGTTTTCTTTTGTCATCTTGTAGATCTAAAAATAGTTGGACTTTTGAGATTTCAACTTTGTTCCGATGAATATCTTTAAAAATATATATATTATGCTTTCACCACATGAGAGTCTTAGCTTTGCTTGTCATAAATCACATCATGTGTGATAAGTGTAAGTAAAATAAAAGCTTAAATAATCAGTTTACACGTTACGTATGTGACTGTGTAAATATACTTTTTTTGTGGATGCAGATTATAGAGATACATTTTTTAAAACAATTTTAGGTGAACGCTCTGTATGTGCGTGTTCATGACGTAAATAAAGTGTGGGAAGGTTATTTTAAATGTATTCACACCTTCTGACTGTGTTGTGTAAAAACCACAATGTTGAAGCTCTTACCGCTCTGACCACCCCACCATTTTTATTGCTGTGAGCTATTGCACCAACGACAGCAGAGAAGGCTGCACGCTTCATGTTTCTGAAGAGTCTGGTTCCACATCCTCAGTTTCTGGTTATCAGTTTGTGCTCACCTATTTCTAATTATTTTTTGAAAGCACAACTGTTTACGGCTGCATGCAGTTCCAACTTGATGGCTTGCAGCATGGTAATACACAAGACAAATCTATGCATATTAAAGGAGAGATCTGCACAAAACCAGAAAGAGAGAATTGAAACAATGTTGTTGTTTCTTTTTAGCCTAAAGATATACAGTTTATTGAAGGATCTATGTGCCTGTACTTCACACAGAGCTGACTGCAGAGTCAATGTCTGTTGTTTGTTGGAGGCGGCTGTGGTTGAGTGGTTAGAGCAGTCTTCAGCCAACGCAAGAGTTGAGGGTTTGATTCCACCAGCAGTCACATGCTGAAGTGTCCCTGGGCACAACACTCACAACCTCACAAACATTTGTTACAACCTCACCCTGAGGCTAATCAGGTAAAAATATGGCACTGGGTGTAACATAAAAAAAACTAACAGTTGATGTCAATAAAATAACATGTTTATTTTACAAAGTAGAAAAGAGAAAAAACAATCAGAAAAACACAGGGAAGCTTTAAGCTTCAGGGTCTCCAAGGCCAAAACAACAAACAAAACACCCCCTTCTAACTATAAAGAAAATATATAACTAGCTAGAAGTAAACTTAAAATACAATGGCTAAGCTCCCTAGCTATCCACAAAACAGGAGAAAACAGGTTGGAACAGAAATGGCAGAGAACCCCTACCAGCTTCCCCTGTGAACAGAGAAAAAACAACAACATTAGTTAGGCACTCACAAACTATACCAAAAGTGCTCACAGCAAGATCAGTAAGTTTTACAAAACCACACAGACAAGATCACAGCAGATCAAGGCCCAGACAAAAGGGACCTGACATCTTTGGCATGAAGCTCTTTATGGGGTGGCTGACGAGCTCAAACACTTTTCACCTGTGGCAGCCAGGTAGAACTGAA
Organism: Garcialebias charrua; assembly: GCA_038048925.1. Taxonomy (NCBI): domain Eukaryota; kingdom Metazoa; phylum Chordata; class Actinopteri; order Cyprinodontiformes; family Rivulidae; genus Garcialebias; species Garcialebias charrua. The sequence goes on along the minus strand of JBBPBX010020510.1, from coordinate 8,698 downwards.
AAACAATGGCCCTCATTCATGAAACTGTTCGTATTCTAATCCTACGTTTCTCCTACTTTTGTTCTTACGAAGCGTTCGTAAGAACATGCCACGTCAGATCCAACAAACTCTTCTATGATGAGGAAACGTGTGTAAATGGCTGCGTAAACATGATGAATCCCACCTGTTCTAATCAGCTGCGCGTGCCCGCGGAAATGTCATTTACATAAATTCCACCCCTCAAAACACCATATAAGGATCTAGTTTCCTGCCTCTGACAGCAGGAAGTGTCCATTCATTCAAACTCAAGAAGTAAAAAGAAGAACTTTACGCTCTGAGTTCTGCTCAGAACGGCTGGAGGTGGTCGCGCACTGCTACCCCCCCCCCGCTCCCGCTCCCCCCCCGCAAGTGTCGGATGTGTTCTTGAACAGAAGCATTTTATATATGACGAGTAGGGATGAGGACATGTTGTTTAAAGTGTCTCGAAACTACAGTTCACTTCATATTAATATGGTGCATGTTCTCCCGTGGGTCATACTGTATCAGACATCAAGAATAAATGGTTTGATCTGAAAATGGCTTCAGAAAAACGTCTCGCCGCAGCACGGACAGCAGGTGGTCAGGAGGTGGTCAAGGAATGTTGTGCCGACATGACAGCAGGAGGAGGTGCTCGCGCCGTGAGTGGCACGGGTTGGAGGTGGTCGCGCTGAGCGATGCACGGGTTGGAGGTGGTCGCGCTGAGCGTGGCACGGCTGGAGGTGGTCGCGCTGAGCGTGGCACGGCTGGAGGTGGTCGCGCTGAGCGTGGCACGGCTGGAGGTGGTCGCGCTGAGCGTGGCACGGCTGGAGGTGGTCGCGCTGAGCGTTGCACGGGCTGGAGGTGGTCGCGCTGAGCGTGGCACGGCTGGAGGTGGTCGCGCTGAGCGTGGCACGGCTGGAGGTGGTCGCGCTGAGCGTGGCACGGCTGGAGGTGGTCGCGCTGAGCGTGGCACGGCTGGAGGTGGTCGCGCTGAGCGTGGCACGGCTGGAGGTGGTCGCGCTGAGCGTGGCACGGCTGGAGGTGGTCGCGCCGAGGGTGGCGCATGGCGTGGTGGTGCGTGATTTTTATTAACCCCGGGGCACGGGCGCCCACGCGCAGGTGGCGCGGTGGTGGACGAGGGGCGGGGGTGCGGGGGGGGGGGTTTGAAGCCGCTTCATTTTAATTTAACCAATATGTGTCGTTGCATTTAATTGTTTTTATGCTCTAAATATTCTCTAAATAACGAAATATGAGGTTATTAGTGGAGAAAAGGCCAGCAGACTACTGTTCGTAAAATATACGACAGGTCCGGACCACACGTAGATTTTGTTCGTATCTGAAAAAAATCCTAGGATACGAAAATATTGTTGGATGCCACAAATGATCCTAAATCACTCGTAAGCACAGTTTAAGCACAAATCTGTGCGTACGAACGGTTCATGAATGAGGCCCAATAGGAGAGAGAGAGGGCTCCCTCAAGAAAAGAGAGCCCTTAGAGGTCAGTGACCGTAACACCCTCCCCCATAAAATCCTACATTAAATAACACTTGAACTTACATCATTTGTACTACAGCACTATATCCTGGAAAGTACATCAGCTATCACATTTTCAACCCCTTTTTTATGTCTGATGTCTAGGTTGTATTCTTGGGCCAGCAAAGCCCACCGCATTAGCCGCTGGTTGTGGTTGTACATGCGGTTCAGGAAGACTAATGGGTTATGGTCTGTATAGACTATAACAGAACTTGGTGAACTGACATAAACTTCAAAATGTTGCAAAGCTAATAGCATGGCCAAGGCTTCTTTCTCTATTGTAGAGTAATTCAATTGATGAGGCTTGAACTTAACTGAGTAGTAGGAAACTGGGTGACTGATGTCATCTGGTCCATCTTGGAGTAGCACTGCTCCAGCCCCAGTAGCGCTTGCATCTACCTCCAGCTTGAAGGCCTTGCTGAAGTCAGGAGCTGCTAATACAGGAGCGCTGCATAGAATGGACTTTGCACAGTCAAATGCATGTTGACATTCTGTAGTCCACATGAACGGTTTCTTTGGACTACACAGATTCGTCAGAGGAGCCACTACCATTGAAAAGTTCTTGCAGAAACACCGGTAATAGCCAACTAGACCCAAGAACCGCCGAAGCTCACGTCTTGTGGTGGGTTTTGGGTAGTTTAGGATAGCCTCCACCTTTGCATTTACCGGGCGTACCTGGCCATGGCCCACTTCCTTTCCAAGGTAGGTCACCACCGCTTTGGCAAACTCACATTTTTTCAGGTTCAAGGTGAGGGAGGCTTGGGCTCTGATCTTGGGGTAAAGTCCTCCTTGAGGGGTGCCGTTCCTGAAAGGACCTCTGCTGGTAACTTGTCCTCCATCAAAGCAGAGCCAAGAACAGAGTCATCCAAATTCACTTCCTTCAGCTTACGAGCTTGGGACCTGGTAAGAACACTGACAGAAAACACATCAGGATGGGACTTCAACACCACATCTTCACCCATCATGCAACTGGGATTATCCACCACCTCAGGATTAGGAAGTACCTTGTCTCCAGCAAGATCATTTCCCATGATAAATTCAACCCCTTGCACAGGGAAGGAGTTTCTCACTGCAACTTTAAAACATCCAGAGGCCAACTTGGACTTCATGTGAACATAATGTAAAGGTACTGGTACATACGTCATTCCAATTCCTTGTACTATTGTACTTGCATTACAGGAGGAGTCAGCATTAAATGGCAGAAAACTGGACAGGATGAACGACTGAGAACCACCAGTGTCCCTCAGTATCCTCACAGGTTTCTCATCCTTAGGAAGTCCTGTTAGAGAGATAAGACCATCAAAAATGAAGGGCTTAAAACAGTCATCAGCTTCAGTCATGTATGATAGATGTGGGGAAGATCTCGGCGTCTTGACCAGGCCAACCCCTTTAGCTGGTTTTGGTGGTTGGGGTGCCTGTTTACGTTTAAGGGCCAAACAGTCAGAAACAATATGCCCCATTTTATGACAGTAAAAACATTGTCTCTCAGATTTGGAGCTTGAAGTGTTCTTAACCTGAGACTGTAGCACATCTTTCCCCATTTTATCCCGAGGGGGTTGATCAGATTTACAAAAAACATTTTTGTGAGTAAGGGCAAATTCTTCAGCTAAGATAGCTCCCTCTTGTAAGGTGGTAGCTTTTTGTTCATTCAAGTACAAGACTGTACGATCAGGAAGGCAGTTTTTGAACTCTTCCAACAGTACCAACTCACGTAGTGAGGAAAAATCAGTGGCTTTGGTTGCCTGGCACCATCTGTCAAATAACATTGCTTTTTCTCTTGCAAATTCAACAAATGTTTGTGCAGTGGATTTTCTTAAAGCTCTGAACCGTTGTCTGTATGCCTCAGGCACTAGCTCATATGCCCTGAGTATGGCAGCTTTAACTTTGTCATACACAAGACTGTCTTCAATTGTGAGTGCTGAACATACTTCCTGTGCCTTACCAGTCAGTTTGCACTGCAACAAAAGGGGCCAAACTTCTGTGGGCCACTGAAGGGCAACCGCAATACGCTCAAATGCATTAAAATATGCCTCCACTTCTGTCTCTCTGAATGGTGGAACCAGGGCAATATTCTTGCCGATGTCAAAAGTAGAAGGTGGTATAGAAGGTTTACCTGGTGAAATCCTGACCTTGGCCTCATCTCCATCTGTAGTGTGAACTGTAGTCGGTTTTTGAGCCTGCAACTCCATCTGACGTATTTTAATAGCAGTTTCAGCTTCGATTTGTCGGCATTTAAGCTTGAACTCCAGGTCATCCTTACGTTCCCTCTCTCTGGCTTCCAGTTCAAGTCGAGCCAGACGCACCTTTAAACGAGCTCCTCCACTAGGAACTGTGGACTCAGCAGACAAAGGCTCAAACCGTGGGAGAGACTGTGGTGGTTTACCTCCCTCTGGTTTTGCAGCAGCAGGTGTCCCCATGCCATCATCAGCACAAACTGCAGGCTGATCAGCAGCTTCAAAAGATGAGGTGGCATCCTTTTCATCCACTTCCAGTGACAGCACTCCTTTCTCGACCAAACTACTAAAAACAAGAGATTTTAGATCACTTTTGAGCAAAGACTTAGACACATGGATACCCAAGTATGAAGCAAGTTCATATAAATCATCTTTTCTACAGACATCAAACTGTTGTACAGTAGGATTACTTAAAAATTCCTTCAAACTAAACTGTGCCATTTTCACAAATTAATGATCCCGGACGAGCCCCCACTTATGTTACAACCTCACCCTGAGGCTAATCAGGTAAAAATATGGCACTGGGTGTAACATAAAAAAAACTAACAGTTGATGTCAATAAAATAACATGTTTATTTTACAAAGTAGAAAAGAGAAAAAACAATCAGAAAAACACAGGGAAGCTTTAAGCTTCAGGGTCTCCAAGGCCAAAACAACAAACAAAACACCCCCTTCTAACTATAAAGAAAATATATAACTAGCTAGAAGTAAACTTAAAATACAATGGCTAAGCTCCCTAGCTATCCACAAAACAGGAGAAAACAGGTTGGAACAGAAATGGCAGAGAACCCCTACCAGCTTCCCCTGTGAACAGAGAAAAAACAACAACATTAGTTAGGCACTCACAAACTATACCAAAAGTGCTCACAGCAAGATCAGTAAGTTTTACAAAACCACACAGACAAGATCACAGCAGATCAAGGCCCAGACAAAAGGGACCTGACATCTTTGGCATGAAGCTCTTTATGGGGTGGCTGACGAGCTCAAACACTTTTCACCTGTGGCAGCCAGGTAGAACTGAAAAACAATAGGAGAGAGAGAGAGAGAGAGAGGGCTCCCTCAAGAAAAGAGAGCCCTTAGAGGTCAGTGACCGTAACAAACACGAACATATGTACAACTCACGAGCGTCACTCTACAACCAACGGTGCATCACCTAATGTGTCCCCTGGTGCCCCAGTACCAACACATTGGTTCCTAGTGTCTGCTCACACAACATCTCCCCTTTTTAGCTTAGCATCCATACTATGCCTTTAAACTTAAATTGTCCTCATTGATTATGAACATGCTGAACAGACATACCCACACCCTTTCAAATGCTTTTACCAAGTGAACAGATTATACTAGTACTTTATCATTAATACTACAAACAACTATAACTTTGACCTATCTAGGGGTCAGGGTCGACTACCTGCGTCCCCAAAGCTGTGCAGGGATTATTCTGCCCTGTGGGCCACAGCTCACTTCTCTATGAATGCTATTTACAAGTCCAGTCTCTGCAGGATGTGAACAACCCGTCCTGACTTGCTTCATCTTCTTTGATGGAGGCAGGTCTTCAGGAACTGGACCTGAACCTTCAGTCTTTTCTTTTCTCTTCTTCTTTTTCTTCTTCTTCTCTTTCTTCTTCTCTTTTTTCTTCTTCTTCCTTTTCTTTGGAGGATGGTTTTCTTCTGAACTTCCTTCAGGCTCAGTTTTTACCATCCGTGGTGTTTGGTCTTCTGGTACCTGGTCGTGTTTGGGTTCCTTCTTGGTACCTTTTTGCTTCAGTTTTTCTCTTCCTGCAGGTGAGTTGAAGCTTCTAGTCTCCAACATTGTCATCACTCTTTTCACCTGAAGCTCCGGTCTCTGTTTCAGGCTGAGCTTCCTCTTCCGACGTCTCTTCGTTTTGGTCGGAATCTGAGAGGATTGTTCCTTGGCGCCCTCTGCTGGAGAAGCTTCAGACTTCAGCTCCATGTTGCTCTTCTGTGCTGTTTCTGTCGGACTCTCCTCCACATCTTTAACCTTCTGGTTCCTGGTCTCTCTGCAGGACTCCTCAGGCTGTGACTCCGGCCCGGATGCTTCGATGATGACGACGTCCTCGCTATCAACATACTCTGGCGTTTCATCTTTTATGTTTTTCATGTCAGCCTCCAGCACTTTAACGCTGTCTATGGGGCGCAGCAACCCTAAAGCTGAAATAGCTGGGAAGCCTAGTAATGGAGTCGACAGTCTCTGTATGACATACACTGGCTGTGTTGTAGTTTTGTCTTTGTATTTCATGAGAGCGTTGAACTGACCTTTCACTTGCAGGGCTTCACCACCTGGACCACACAAGGGCTTGTCTGCTTTGGTAAGTGGGCCATGTGTGTCTTTCGAGTAGGTGGCTGTTGGTATCACAGTCACATCTGCTCCCGTGTCCAGCTTGAATGTGATGTTTTTGCCGTTGATTTCCAGCGTTTTTTTCCAGTTGTTGGGGCGTTCTCCTGCTGATACTGCTCCCAAAAACAGTTTGTCGTCCTCCCGTGCGACGTCCTCATCCATCTGGACTGCTCCCACTCTGGCTGATCTGCACACAGCTGCAAAATGTCCCTTCTTTCGGCATTTCCTGCACTCTGCGTCTCGTGCTGCACAGTTCACTTTGTTATGTGCAGGTGATTTACCACAGCGTCCACAGTACTTGTATCCTTTTTGGATTTCACTCTGTCTGTCTGTTTCGTGTGGTTTATGTGCTCGGTTGTCGCTGAAAGTTCTTTTCTTGAAATTTAATAAGTCCACATTAGCATGCTGTGTTGCTCCCGTCGTCTCTCTCACGATCGGTTGTTGTTTCTTAATCTCTTCATGTCGTCTTATTTGTTGCACCGCCTTTTCTAACGTTAGTTCACTGTCCATCTGCAGTTTCTCCGACAGGCCCTGGTGCTGTATGCCCGCCACCAACCTGTCTCTTATCATCTCATCTTGCAGTGGTCCATACTGGCAGTTTTCTGCTAACTTATAGACTGCGCCTATGAAGGATTCAGCTGATTCACCAGCGTCTTGGTTTCTTTTGTTAAAACGTGCCCGCTCATATATGACGTTGTATTTGCCAATAAAGTGTCTGTCAAAAGCTTCTTTTACACTCTTGTATTTCTTAAGCTCATCCTGACTCAATCCCAGTGTTCCTAAAATGTCATCCGCTTTATCGCCCATCGTGTAAACTAATGAGTTCACTTGATAGCTTTCGTCTTTACCGTCCAATCCGGCTGCTATCCGAAACCTTTCGAAGCGGCGAATCCAGTTGGGCCATGACGAATAATCACTGAAATCCAAGTTTTCAGGTGGGTTGATCGAGAACAGGGAATCCATCCTCTGTTCGTCGTGTCCGCGGCGTTAGCTTAGCAGTGTCGTCCACGAGGCGTTAGCCTAGCACACTCGTTCACTCGGCGTTAGCTTAGCTCCTCGTTCACTCACGGGACGCGCCGTGTTAAAACTGCTGCTTTCTCACCGACGTCGACGTTGCGGAGACGGGCTTCTTCACTTCTGACACCATGTAATGTTATGTCTGCTCCTCAGTGTGGACACCATCCAGACGGGCAGCACTTGGAGATACTCAGTCAGGCTTTATTAGCTCTTCAACACGAACATATGTACAACTCACGAGCGTCACTCTACAACCAACGGTGCATCACCTAATGTGTCCCCTGGTGCCCCAGTACCAACACATTGGTTCCTAGTGTCTGCTCACACAACATGTCTGCTCACACAACAACTACAGTACACATTAACAGTTTGGTGTACTGTGTCTGGTTCATTAAGGCCCAGGTATAGCTCGGCTTTCGGCCGAATGCCGCTCCCTTCGCGCGCGTTAAATGGCACAGCTCTGCGTTTTTTCTCACGTTCATTCTCGCGTTTTCGCTCCAAATTCTTGACATAATTTGAGAAGCCACAGCGCAGAAACGTTCGCTGATTGATCATAGCACTTTGAGATTTTTATTAATGAAAAGTGCACTATAAATGGAATTCATTATTATTATATTATTATTTGCTGACACGCCTACCGAACTGATTGACAGGTCGGGGGGAGAAAAAAAAGGTGAGCCGGCTGCTTCAGCGCAGCGGTGTTTTGTGTTTATATCTTATTAAAAAGTTATAAAAAAAAAAAACAGGGAGCGCTGGTCCTGCAGCCCACAGCACACCAGGAAATCTGCAGAACCTCGCGCAGCTACGTAGGACCCGAGTTTAATTCGCTCGTGACAAATTCATTCATTTCCTCATCATTTCAGTCATGGAGTCAGCGGAGGAGGAAGCGATTACTTGACTTTTGGCAAAAAAAACAAAAGAAAAGTCCAGATCAGGGACGAAGAAGAGGAATTTAATACATTTGTGTCACATCCAAAACAGTCCGTCGCCGGGCAGTTTATTGTACGACAACGCGCCACGCGTACGCAGTCGTAAAATTTGAGCTTTGCACGTTTGTGCCCTGCGGGGCTACGCTTGTGCCTCGCACTCGAACTGCGTCGAGCGCCGTACGGCCGAACGCCGAGCTATACCTGGGCCTTGACTTTATGAAATGGATTTCTTAGTAGATCTAAAAAAGCTAAGTCTGGTACTCTGGACATTCAAAAAATAAAACAAAACAAAGCACAAAAAAAATAGTAGAAACGTTTCGTCTTTCGTCCGAAAGACTTCCTCAGTCTGAGGTGCTGTATTCAGCTCAGTCTTATAAATAGCACCTCTCACAGTGGATCAACCAGTTGGCTGATCCACTGTGAGAGGGTGCTATTTATAAGACTGAGCTGAACACAGCAACTCAGACTGAGGACGTCTTTCGGACGAAAGACGAAACGTTTCTACATTTTTTATTAAATTTTTTTTGCTTTGTTTTTGTTTTGTTTTTTGAATGTCCAGAGGACCAGACTTAGCTTTTTTAGATTTTTCTACCTGGATTATTGAGCATGCATCAGGGTATTTCTTATAGACAT
>JBBPBX010020509.1:17675-31736 GCA_038048925.1 Garcialebias charrua | reverse complement strand
ATATATATATATATATATATATATATATAATATATATATATATATATATATATATATATATATATATATATATATATATATATATATATATATATATATATATATATATATATATATATATATATATATATATATATATATATATATATATATATGTGTGGGTGTATTGAACCGTTTCGGTACATCACGTTCAGTTCACATACATACCTTTTCAGTTATTTTTTTACTAATGAATTTTTATTAACGAGAAATCTCTTGCATAATCATGCGCCGTGGAACTAAAGTTCCTATGCGTGTTCCAGCACGGTGCACTTTTCTTGCAGCATTGCGTAGCATTAGCAGCCTAGCATCTCGTTGCGGTCTCCTATTTGGGAACATTATGGCTTTCTTGTTGTGTGGGAGTGGTGGCGCAGAGGTTAAGAATGTGCGCTTGTGATCAGAAGATCGCCAATTCAAGCCCCGGTACCAACAACATCAAAAATGTAGGTGGGATAAGGGAAGCAGTAACACTTGTCTCCACCCTCATCTGCCCCACTCTGGGCTCTCGAGCAAGGCACTTAACCCACACCATCTGCTCACCCGGGAACCTTAGATATCAGCTCTCTGCTCCACACAGTGGACTGTGGTAGCTCGGTGGTCTGTGGTTGTGTCAGGAAGGGCATCCGGTGTAAAAACAATTGCCAAGTCTTCGTGCAACTAGTTCTCTGTGGCAACCCCTGAAGAAGGGAGAAGCCGAAAGAAGAAGAAGATGGCTTTCTTGTTAAAAGACGTGAACAAATTCAAAGCTGTGTGTCGACGTTGTTTCACGTAGATTGAATCTGCAGCAGGCAACACATATAATTTGTTAATGCACTTGAAACGACATCATCCGAATGTGAACATCTCTTCTAGTAGCTTGTTGCAAAGACTGATAGCAGCAGCCTTTAAACCATCTTTATCAGGTAATTCAGATCAGTCTAAACCAATAACACAAACTGTAGGAGTTTTTAAAGCTCTGGATCCACGTCTGAATGTTGTTGATGCACCGCGCGGCTTTAAGCATAAAGCTCTTGAGCCCCGCTGCCTACAACATCCATCACGTCAACACTTCAGCTAAAAAGTTGTAGCATCACTTTTTGAAAAAGTTAAAACTGATCTGAAGCCCCGGAGCTGATTTAAAGCCCTGCCCTGATGATGATGATGAACGAGAGAATCAACCACCTCATAACAGAAATGATGCCCATTCAAGAAGAGGTAATGGTATTGTATTATTATTGTTTTTGAAATATTATGATCTAATTAACTTTTTTAATTTAAAATTATCATCTTATTAACTCAATTTGTTTGACCTCTGTGTTGTTTGCAGTCTTGAGGATGTAACTGAGTTCCTCTTCAGGGAAATCATCCAGCAGATCACCTCCAGCTAAGAAGTCTGTGATGACTGAACTCTGAACTTTTCCAGGGACAGGTGGGAACTAGCAAGTCCCTTTTGGAGCAGGTCCAAGAACAGGTTGTGAGCGGTGCCCGGTCTGCTTGCATTCACAATGTCTCAAACCGCGCTCATACTGAGACCTAGGTTTTTAGGCGAGCCGTTCACCTGTTTGTTCCATGACAGAGTTCGAAGGCGCGTTCACACCTCCCCAAACGAACCGGACTTCCTAGGCAAAAGGCTAGAGTTTGGGACAACAGGGCTGGTGTGAATGCACCCTAAATGTTGTTGTAGCTCATCAGCCTGGTTTAATTCAAGAATTATTATAGATGTTGATGGCTGTGGGGAGGAAGGATCTCCCACAGCAGTCTCTCCTACAGTGGATCTAAAGAAACCGGCCACAGATACCTATCCGTCTACCTGGACCTGGCAGGCCTCTCGGTCCTCTGGCCAGAACTCCTCCCTGAGTGATGGCCACTCCTTCCAGCAGCTTGTTGAGCTCCTCATCATTGTAGACAGCCAGCTGCAAGTGTCAGGGGATGATCCTAGTCTTCTTCTTGTCACAAGCTACTTTTCCTGCCAGCTTCAGGATCTCGGCAGTCAGGCACTCAAGCACCTCCAACAGGTAGATGAGAATCAAAGTCAAGTCAAAGACAAAGTCAACTTTATTGTCAAAACTGCAATATGTACAGGACATACACAGGATTGAAATTGCATTTCTCTCAGTCCCTCTGTGCAACAATAACCATTTAAACACTAAAACATTTAATAAACATAAGCATAAAATGAAATAATAAAAGTGTAATACTGTCCTGAGTTTTTGCATAGTAGTATAAAAGTATAAAAAGTATATCTATAAAATAAAATGAAGGTTCTGACATTGACATTTGTAATAGAGTGACAAAGCAGCATATGAAGTTTATGTACACAGTATATGTATGAGGTAGTTGATATTGGTATAGAGGTAAAGTGGCATATGCAATAAGGCTAGTAAAAAGAATATATATATATCAGCAGTAGTGTAGATATAAAAAGTAGTGTAAATGTAAACAGTAGTAATAAATGTAAACAGTAGTAATAAATGTAAACAGTAGTATGACTATAGACAGTGATGTAATACAAACATTAGTGCAAATATGAGAAGTAGTGCAAATTGAATGAGCACATGACCGTGTGTTGAGTGTATAACCCGTTTTGATGACACAGAGTCCAGTTTTAAGGATCTTTGTGTTGTGTGGTAATGTGTGAATTTTTTTTGTGTTAAGGCAGTATAAGAGGAAGGGGAGGTAGAGCAGGTAGAGAGTTTAGCATCCTGATTGCCTGATGAACAGAGCTGTCTCTCAGTCTGCTGGTTCGAGCCTGGAGACTCCGCAGTTTCCTCCCTGATGGCAGCAGGCTGAAGCAGCTGTGTAGTGGGTGTGTGGGATCACCTGCCATGCAGAGGGCTTTTCGAGTGAGGCGGTTGCTGTGTAAGTCCTGTAGTGAGGGGAAGGAGGTGCCGACAATCTTCTCAGCTGCTCTCACGATGCGCTGGAGGCTCTTGCGGCAGGATGCAGTACATGCACCAAACCACACCGTGATGCAGCTGGTCAGGACACTTTCTATGGCACCCCTGTAGAAGGTGCACATGATGGGGGTTGGAGCTCCAGCTCTTTTCAGCTTGCGGAGAAAGTAGAGGCGCTGGTGAGCCTTCTTGGCCAGTGATGCAGTGTTCCTGCTCCAGGACAGGTCCTCTGAGACGTGCACTCCCAGGAACTTGGTGCTGTCCACTCTCTCCACTGTGGTGCTGTTGATGGTCAGAGGGGCATGTTGGGCATCCCTCTTCCGGAAGTCCACAACAATCTCCTTTGTCTTCTCCACGTTGAGAGTGAGATTGTTGTGTCCGCACCACAAGGCCAGGTGGCTCACCTTGTTCCTGTAGTCTGTCTCATCATTGTTGCTGATGAGACTTGTTGTGTCGTCCGCAAACTTGCTGAAGTGGTTGGAGCTGTATGATGGTGTACAGTCGTGTGTTAGCAGGGTGAATAGAAGGGGGCTCAGCACACATCCTTGTGGGGCCCCTGTATTCAATGCATCCATTGTGCCTCTTTTTAAACTCTTTTGGGATTTGGAGCTGTAGTTGAGTTATGTGAGCTTTTGAGGTGTTAATCAGCTGATCCCAGTTGTAAAGAAACACTTGTTGTCATGGTTATGTTTCATAACAAATGTCCAAAACTAAAAGGTTTTCAATAAAAACCCTTCCAGCTGCACAGCATCTGATCCCAGAGGAAATAATTGTTTAAAAAATTATTTACATCTAGAAAAAAGAGGAATTAAAGTTTTCAAAAGCAATATCCCAGAATGAAAGTAACAGAGCAGCCTCCTTGACAACGCCTTGAGTGACACAGTCGTAGAATTTAGAAAGCCAAAGCCAAATGTTTCCTCCCGCAGACCAAAAAAAAAACATGCTTGTTAGGCTGATTGGTGACTCTAAATTGACCCTAGGTGTGAGTGTGAGAGTGGATGGTTGTTTGTTGTGAGTGAGACAGGTCCCTCTTGTAAATGAGTCCCCCTGACTCAACGAGGCTAGCCTGTATTAATAAAGGTTGAATGAAAAAAAAAAAAAGACTGTAATAATAAAAGGAGAACGAGGAAATAGGAACGTTGTGGAGAGTCAAAGCATCAGTAGTAATCATTAGAGCTCTCAGTGTTGTGACCCCCAAACTGGAAGAATGGCTCCAACAGATCCCAGGAACAACTTCAGAGATCGCTGTCCAGAAGAGCTCAGACCTAGGAACAGCTAAGATACTGAACAGAACCCTCAAAGTCCCAGGCCTCCTGTAGTGGGCCAAAGTTTGAAATACAAAGTAAAACGTTGAAATTTGTAGGGTCATGTGTATATTTGGGATTACTCTTTGTGTCTTTCTGTTTTGGCCTGTTCTGTCGTGTGAATGCACTTAACCAGATCATACCCTAAGTCCTAATGGTAAATGGTAAATGGAGCTTACTTATATAGTGCCTTCCAGCCCCTTATGAGGGGCCCCAAAGCGCTTTACAGCACCAGCCATCCACCCATTCATACACACATTCATACACCGGTAGCTGTAGTCTGCCATGCAATGCTCCAGCCAGTCCTACCGGGAGCAACTCAGGGTTAAGTGTCTTGCCCAGTGACACAACGACACATGGTGTGGGAACTCAGGATTCGAACCTCCAACCTTCCGATTGGGGGACGACTGCCATTACCACTACACCATCTCGTCCCCATAATATGACTAATGACTCTGTTAGGTCATTCCTGGACACATCTCCTCCTGCTTATGTCTTTCTATTCAAAAGATAAATGCTTTTCTCTCTCCTATCTAAGCCATGTGAAGATGGACTGGTAAAGGTCATATTTACTCTTTCAGTTTGGTTGTTGTGTGAACATTTGTGTAAATCAATGTTAATTTATCAGATAATTTTTCATCAAAGGTTATAGATGTTTTTATTACTATGGCTGAGAACGAGAAGCCCAAGACATAATCATAACAATCTCTCAAGACACTATTGTATCTCTGCCCATGAACGATATGTTTGGGTTAACAAAATGCGCTGGGTGCTGAAGGCTGCAGCAGTCTCTGAGGAGGACACCTCCTGCACTCTGTGAATTTGGCTGAACTGAGAAGGCTGATAAGGTTACAAAAGTGAGCAAAGAATGCAGCTCAATACAGATTCTTGTGACTGGTCTATATGTGTGTACATTTATGTATATTTATGTAACCTGTCCTGAAAATCTGGCCTCGTATGTAAATGCCAGTTGAAAATTTTCTTCTGCCATCGAGTGTGGTTCTTTTTGGGTAAACAACGAAAAAATGAGAGTATTTTCTCCAACAGAGTTCCACCTGCAACATAAAAAAATACATGTGCAATAGAGCACATTACCTGTTTGGTATTTTAGCATGTAGCCAATAATTATGCCATTGGGCTCTAGAGGTTTGTCCCATTCCAGATAGATGGTGTCCACACTTCTGCGGTTAATTTTGAAAAACCTTGGAGCATCTGGAACTGCAGACATACACACACGCACAAGAAGATTCAAGAGTGAGTTTCACAAGAATGTGTAAAATGAAACCTTTCAACAGCAAATCAAGCAAACGTTTTGTTCGGTCTACAGACTGATTTCAAGGACTCAGCTGTGTCCTCACCATCTTCCTTAGTGGTGAATTTCACCGTGTTGCTAGGTGGACCCTCAAAGCGACTGTTGGCCACAACCATGAACATCTTATAATTAGAGTAGGGCACCAAGTCAGAGAGAAGAACGTACGGTGCTGCCACAGTGGTGTAAAAACCTTTGACCTTCTTCTCCTTATTGACCACCAGGTCTGGAGCCAGACTGGACTCACGCCAGTAATACAACTGGGAATAAGAAGAGGACAGAGGTTCAACAGGTTCTCTGTGCAGATACAAACCAAGGCATTCAAAAATATTTTAAAAAGTCAAATTTCTTAATATAAACTCTGCTGTCAGTCTCACTCTGTACTCCTTGAACTCCCCCTGAACAGAGCTCAGATCCACAGGTGTCCAGTGGAGGTTTGCGCTGATGCTTCCCACCTTTGACACCCGCAGGTCAGTGGGTGCTCTTGTCGGCTCTAAACAGAAGACAAGGAATAAGGTATGGATTTAAAAAAAATAATTATTATGGGGTTGTCTTGTTTAACTAGGTTAATATGGTATGTATACTCACTGTTCTCTCCAGAATATCCAATGGCAATGTTAGACTCAGGTCCTGATCCAAAATCATTCCTGGCTTGTACTTTGATCTCATAAGGCACATATGTTTCAGTGGGGTGTACAACATGTTTGGACTGGAACGTGGTCATGTTGTTCCAATCCTCTGCCAAATCTTTTCGTCGCCACCACACACTGTAGTGCAGGTTTGGGCCATTTCTTTCCAAATCACTCAGTGGCTGCAAACAAAAATCAAAAAGAAGTCCCAACTCAAAAGTTATACACGAAAACAGTCAAAATGGAAAAACTGATTATGAAAAACAAAGTCCAGCCTTGTTGCTTCTACAAGATTTCAGATGTTTAGTATCAGTCAGGAGCTGCTGATCAAATGTAATTATTGATCATCAGTGAGACCACCTCTATAAAAGCAAGAGTTTGTCAGTTTGCTGCTCTGGAGCAGTCAGGTGTGTGTCGCAGCAAAGCCAAAGTGAAAAGACATCAGTCTGAGATATGCACCTGTTGCCACACCAGAGAACAGAGAAATGCAAAAAAACTAGTTTCAGAGAATTTTTTTTTAAATAATAATTATTATTATTATTAAAGCTGTAAGCAGCATTGAAGGACCTCGCAACAAAGCACCGCTCCGGCATTACGGCGACCACGGGAACTCCAGTTAGTCCACCAATTCGCCAATGCTCTCTTTCCTTTCCCACACTCGTTCACCAGGGTGCGCATTCGCCAAATCTTCTATGTCACCTGCGACCGTGGGAGTTCCAGCAACGCCTCCCAGTCGCAATCGTGAATACTCTCAGTCCATTCCTGTATGCATCCACCAGGGTGCGCATATGTGAATCTTTGAAATCGCCTTGGTCAAAATCTGACGCTACAAACATCTGGGGCAGATGGATGATGTATCACTGATATACAAAGTATAACCATTGCGCAGTGGAGTGAAATGTTAAACAACAATACTAATGTGTATAGAAGTGCTCACTGACATTGCACAATAAGTCCGGTACAGATCGGATGATGTATCACTGAGATCTAACGGTTTGTAAATATTTTTTAAAAGCTGTCTAGAAGTGATCGTGTTCTACTTACGGTAAATGGTTTGTCATGTAAGAACAATATTGCTCTGTTGAAGGTTTGAGAGCAGTGTTCGGCTGTGCAGCCAGCTGAGAGCAGGGTGTGGACCTGACACAGGTGTCATCATTTTAAGGTTGTTAAAATTAGGCCACAGGAAAAGTGCAGCTGTGTGTAAGTCGTGGAGAATGATTCTGCACTCCAGTACTTCTGCACGTCTGTGGCGCACAAATGCCTGCATGTGGGTCGTCTGTGTGTGAGGACTGTGTTGCTTCAGTTTCTCATTCCAGAGGCAAACAAGGTTGATAGTGGGATATTTGTCACCCTCCAGTTCTCTCTGTGCACGGTAAAATGCTTCTAGACATGTGACTAAAAAGCCCAACATGTCGGGGGAAACGTTGTGCGTCTGCTCCTTGCAAGCCTCCATCTTCTCACAGCTTGTTGTAATGTCTTGCACTGACCGTAAGGTACGCAGTGCTGAATCTTGTCTCCCCATCTGGAGTACAGACAGCTGCGCAGACAGACCAGATTGTTTTCTATATCACACAAGAGCTTTGTACAGCCGCGATGGTCTCACCTATTTCTGGAGCGTTTTTGGCAAGTGCGTCAGGGTCCAGAATCCAGACCTCAGACTTCACATCGTGCTGGATTTGAAGAGTGAGTTCTCCCATTTTTAGCTCTTCTTTTATACATTTTTTGCTCTATTATGTCACTTAATTGTGTACGGGCAGGGCTTAATTTGTAAACTGATTGATTTCTTCACTATACTACTGTCTTTACTTACTCTGCTCAACCTGTTTTGTATTTGTAGTTATTTTTTTCCATCCTTGACATGTGATTTTGTCTTTCAGGTACACCTGCACCTACATCTGGACCTGCTATTCTGTGTTCGTTTGTCTCTCCTTTCTGTCCTCTCAACCAGCCGGTCAAAGCAGATGGTCTCTTGTCCTGAGCCTGGATCTGCTGGAGGTTTCTTCCTGTTAAAAGGGAGTTCTATTTCATCCCTCCTGACCGCCAGGAGCGGTGCTTCCAAGCACGAATGAACATTCTTGCGCATGCGCAGGTCGAGTACAAATAACAACAACGTCACCCCGTGACCTGCCGGGGACCCGCGTGACTATATAGGCACGTCACATCCGGGGCCCAGTCCCTTAATTCTTCTCGCGCGCAGGTTTGTATCTGTTGAGTACAGCGTGTGGTCGTGTGAAGCTTGTTGCTTCGGTGTGAACCACACTGCTTCCTGAAAAACTACTCGTTGCTAGTAGCCACGTGACCAACTCTGGTCGGAGTTGCGGGTAAGTCTCGCCCTCCAGGGCTGCACGAGCGGTTTTCATCTTTACCGGTTCTTCGGTCGCTTCGACGACAACTGGTAAGTTCTGCTCTTTTTTACTCTCACAGCGGTGGCGTTTCTGCCCGCGTGGAGTTACTCTTCTGTTGTTTGTATGACTCACCTGTAGCGTTTTCGCTAGCGTGGTGTTTGATTTCTGTTTTATGTGACTCACCTGTAGCGTTTTCGCTAGCGTGGTGTTTAACTTTTGTTATTGTGTGACTCACCTGTAGCGTTTTCGCTAGCGTGGTGTTTAACTTTTGTTATTGTGTGACTCACCTGTAGCGTTTTCGCTAGCGTGGTGTTTGATTCCTGTTTATGTGACTCACCTGTAGCGTTTTCGCTAGCGTGATGTTTAACTTTTGTTATTTATGTGACTCACCTGTAGCGTTTTCGCTAGCGTGATGTTTAACTTTTGTTATTGTGTGACTCACCTGTTGCGTTTTGAGTCCTTTCTGTTTACAGTTTATTCAGCTCACCAGTGGCGTGTACTGCTCGTGTTTGAGTTTCTTACTGCATATTATCCAACTCACCAGTAGCGTGTACTGCTCGTGTTTGAGTTTCTTACTGCATATTACAGGTAGTCCCCGACTTACGAGCGCTCTGACTTACGAGGTCCCGGACTTACGAGCATGCATCTCATTTAAAATTTTTTTTTTTTTTTTTTTTTTTTTTTTTTATAAATGAATACATGTACAGTACTGGACAGTCACCAAGCACTTAGTCTATCCTAACACAGTTTTTAAAGATGAAGGAATAAGTTGAATTGTCTCCCTTTCACATAAAGGGAGCAAGCTCCCTATGGAGCCTGCAGGGAGGAGGGAGACAATTCAACTGATTCCTTCATCTTTAAAAACTGTGTTAGGATAGGCTAAGTGCTTGGTGACTGTACAGTACTGTACATTTATCTATTAATAAATAAAAAACAATAAAAAATAAAAATACTGTATATACTGTATATTTTTAATAAATAGATAAATGTACAGTACTGTACAGTCACCAAGCACTTAGCCTATCCTAACACAGTTTTTAAAGATGAAGGAATCAGTTGAATTGTCTCCCTCCTCCCTGCAGGCTCCATAGGGAGCTTGCTCCCTTTATGTGAAAGGGAGACAATTCAACTTATTCCTTCATCTTTAAAAACTGTGTTAGGATAGGCTAAGTGCTTGGTGACTGTCCAGTACTGTACATGTATTCATTTATAAAAAAATAAAAATAAAAAAAAATTTTTTTTTTTTACTATGTGTTCCTACTTACGAATTTTTGACTTACGAGCGCCCCCTAGTGACGGAACTCGCTCGTAAGTCGGGGACTACCTGTATCCAACTCACCAGTAGCGTGTACTGCTCGTGTTTGAGTTCATTAATTGTCCTGATTATTATCCAACTCACCAGTAGCGTTTTCGCTCGCACTGAGTTGTCTATTATTTGTCATTTCAGCTCACCAGTGGCGTTTACGCTCGCACTAGGTTCTGTGTTTGTCTGACTTCACCAGTGACGTCTGGTTTTTCCTCCCTGCTAACGGAGTCACCAGTGGCGCTTTCTGCTCGTGCTTGACTCCTTTTGGTGGCTGTCTGCTCACGCTTTTCGAGCATGATGCTGCAAAATTTGTGTTGCTCGTCCTGTCTGACGCCGCTTCAGCCCGAGGACGGACATGACTTGTGTCCCGCCTGTCTTGGTGTGGGGCATCTCCGGGAGGCGCTGTCGGCTGAAGCTTGCCCCAACTGTGCCGTCATGCCCTGGTCGATTAGACGGGACCGGTTGGCTGCGCTGGAGCAGCCTACCGACGGGGCGTGTGTTTCGCCACGTAGCACGATGCCACCGGGTCAGGCGGTAGACAAACGGCCTGCTGTGGCTGCACCTTCGCGGCCGGCGAAGCGTGCCAGACGGCCCAATAAGGACAAGTTGTCCACCAGAGTGGATCACCTCACCGCCGAGCTGGCCCGCATGAAGGCCCTCCTCCAGTCCTTTCAGACTGATGATGGCCGGGACAGGGCGCTCCCTCCCGAGCGGGATGACGCATCAGTCGCTGGCGACGATGCTCTTTCATTGGCGGCCTCTGACACTCACTTCCGTGAGGACCTTTCGGAGCAGGGCTCCGGGACGTCTAGGTCTGACTCCGTTGTCTCCCAGGACAATACGGAGGAGTCCGTGACAGCCGCAATTCGAACGGCTCTTGCCCGCCTGCAGATTAGTGTCCCTCCGGCCCAGCCTGCAGCTTCCAGTGCGTTTTTTAGGCGCCGTACGTCGGAAGCGACCCTTGTGGTTCCCCCCTCGGACGAGTATGTTCGGGAACTACATGCCTGCTGGTCAGACACCAGGACGTTTTCACGTCCGACACGGGATGGCAGGGTCCTGGCATCCATGCAGGAGGCACCCAAGGTTGGCCTGGGGCAGATGCCTGCGGTGGAATGGAGCATCGCCTCTCTTATCGTCCCTCCTGACGAGGCCTTGCGACCCAATGCCCGTTGTCCGCGGCCTCAGTGCCGTATTACTGACGACCTTCTCTGCAGGGCCTATGATTCTGGGTTCCGCATGGGCCGGATTGGGAACTCTCTATATCCCATCTCATGCTGGCCCTGTCATCCTCCTTGGAATCTGTTCCGATGGACCATCCCACGCAAGGCCTGGTTGATGCATCTCTGCAGGCCTTTGCCTTGATGACAAGAGAGGTTGGCCGAACACTCTCCACACTGGTGCGTGCTCGCCGCCAGGTCTGGCTGGCGCAGTCGCCACTCACTGAGCCTTGTAGGAGAACCTTACGGGACCTACCTGTGGTTCCGGGGGAACTGTTTGGCTCTGCGGCACTAGACGCCTTGGACCGTACTGCTCAGGCGTCTCGTACGAGGCAGCAGCTGGCGGGGCTTCACAGACGTGATCGCCAACCGGCTGGCACTTGGACGGGTGCGGGCTCCTCACGAGGGTCCTCGCGTCCGTCCTCTTCTCTCGTTGTGCCTCGGGTTCCAATGCGGGGTCGGGGATCGGCCCAGAGACCTTTTCCAGGTCAAAGGGGTCAGTCTCTTGAGCCGGCTGGGGCTGGGCCGTCTCACTCCTTTCGAGGGACGCAGTCTAGCCGGTATCCTACCAGGCCTTGGAGGGGTCGGGGGGCCCGCAGATGATACCCTAGTGCCGACGGTTGGTTATTTTGCCCCGAGACAGCTCACCTACTGGGTTGCCCACACGTCGGACGTATGGATGTTGTCCACCCTGTCCCGGGGGTATCGCCTTCAATTCCGTCGCCGGCCACCTGTTCCTGGCCGGGTCAGGATGACTGTCATCCGCGACCCGGTGAAGGCGCGGGCACTGAACGACGAGATCTGCACCTTGCTAGCCAAGGGAGCTATAGTGCCTGTGGACCCCCTGCTGGATCCAGGGGGCTTTTATTCCATTTATTTTCTTGTTCCGAAGAAGACCGGGGATCTGCGTCCGGTTCTGGACCTCAGGGGCCTGAACGCGTACTTGAAGGTCATGCCTTTCCGCATGCTGACCACCAAGGTTGTCTTGAGGGCGATTTCCCCGGGCGATTGGTTCACGTCCATCGATCTCAAGGACGCTTATTTTCATGTGCCAATCGCGCCGCCCCATTGGCGGTTCCTTCGTTTCGCCTTTCAAGGGCGGCACTTTCAGTTCAGGGTCCTCCCTTTCGGCCTTTCACTGTCCCCCAGGGTGTTCACCCGATGCGTCTCTGCGGCCCTCTCCCCTCTACAGGTGCGGGGCCTGAGAATACTCCCATATCTAGACGACTGGCTCATTTGTGCCACGACGCGGGATCGAGCGGTTCGGGATACCCGATTGGTACTCCAGCATATGGAACGCTTGGGTCTGCGGGTGAACCTGGGGAAGAGCATTCTGACTCCCTCTCAGGAGACAGTCTTTTTGGGCGTTGCCTTGGATTTAGTGTTGATGACAGCTCGCCCGTCACCCCAGCGGGTCGACAATATATTGCACCTGCTCCCCGACTTCAGGCGCGGTCTGGCACCACCTCTGGTGCGGTACCTTCGTCTACTGGGGATGCTTACTGCTGCATCCACCGTGGTGCCCTTGGGGCTGCTGTCGCTAAGGCCTCTTCAGATGTGTCTGAAAAGCCTGGCTTTGGACGCCTCGCGGAACACCTATCGCCTCAGACGACTTCGGGTGAGCCCTCAGTGCCTCCAGTCTCTGTCCCAATGGAGGCTAGGGTCGTTTATGACAGCGGGAGTCCCGCTCGGTTCCCTCCTGTGCCATCGGAGGTTGTGTTTACGGATGCATCCTCCACGGGTTGGGGTGCCACCTGGCGAGGTCACATGGCACAGGGGACGTGGTCCCGGACACAGGGCACAGAGCACATCAATGTCCTGGAGTTACGGGCCGTGCTTCTGGCCCTTCACAGCTTCCTTCCAGGTTTGCGGGGGAAGCATGTGCTAGTGAGGTCAGATAACACCACTGTGGTTTATTACATCAACCACCAGGGGGGAACCAGGTCCTTGAAACTGTTGCGTTTGACGTAGCGTCTTCTGACCTGGGTTGCTCCGTGCTTGGCCAGCCTCCGGGCAGCCTACATCCCGGGGTCACAAAACGTGCCGGCGGATTCTCTGTCCCGTCAGCAGCCGCTCCCGGGGGAGTGGAAACTTCACAACAAAGTGGTGGAGATGATCTGGATGGTCTATGGCAGGGCGGACGTGGACCTCTTTGCCTCGGGGGACACATTTCGCTGCCCCCTTTGGTTCTCCCTGGGCGACGGCGGACCTCTGGGCCATGATGCGCTGGCGCACGACTGGCCCCGGTCCCTCCTTTATGCCTTTCCGCCCTTCAGCCTACTCTTTCAGACCCTCCTGCGGATTCGTCAGGAGGGGCACACGGTTCTCCTGGTGGCCCCCTTCTGGCCAGCAAGGACTTGGTTCCCTCTGTTGCGCGAACTCTGCTCCGGCTCACAGATGCGTCTCCCCTCCAGGACGGACCTTCTTTCCCAGATGGGGGGTCAGGTTCTGCACCTGGACCCGGACCGGCTCCAACTGTGAGTCTGGCCCCTGCAAGGTCGGGGCCTGCCTTTTCAGGATACGCCGGGCCGGTAGTTTATTAAGGTTTGCAGACAGTTTCTGAGCAGCTTTCTTAAGGTCCCACCACAACCTTTTATTAGGTAATTCTGGTATAGATTTGTTTCTGTGTTAGGGATCATTTTCCTGTTCCATGACCCAGTTTGGTCCAAGCTTCACCCGTCAGACAGATTTGACTCTGGGATATACTTGATTTTACTTTATGTACTAGAACAATTGCTTTCAACCCCTTGAGCATTCTGTCCTAACTTTTAAAAGAATTAAACATCACCTAAAGTTTGCTCTTTAATTTTGTAATTTCATGGTAAAGCTGACTGAGACGATTAAAGCATCTATACTAAATGTCCTGATGCATGCTCAATAACAAAGAATCTGTCCAGAGGACCTGGCTCAACCTTGTTACTAAAAAATAAGCAGCAGTGTAATGAAGGCCTTGCTGACTTCTACAAATAGAAGCAACTGACAGCATATGACTAGAAGTGATAACAAGTGCAGCAGCAGCATCTGTGGCACTGGTACTGT